>JAFFST010046386.1:233681-247999 GCA_022414735.1 Noturus placidus | reverse complement strand
GGCTACTTTGATATGAATTGTGTATGGTGCGATGCAGTGACATTTTGTTGTCAGTAAAATTCGAACGATGGAATGGGGCTTCTGAGACATACAGGATGACAAGTAATGATGAGGATGAGTATTTCTGGATGATATTTACCACAAGACCAAAAATCAAATAAATGCAGTGAGATGGGCAAGCCTGGAAGAATGGCGGCGGTGGTAGTCGCGTGGTTCCCCGATTTATGGTATACTCACAAGCTCCAGACGGTGAGATGCTCCCCGTCCAAATTTGTTTTATTGCAGCCTCCGTGAGGGTCTCTCTTCTGGTTTTTTTTCGCTCTGCTATAGGGCTTGTTTTTAAAAGGGCAGTTGAATTTCACGTCAGACACTAGGAGACCATGTCTGCGATATTCCTGAGGAATACATATCTATTCTGCAACCACTGCATTAATTATTTAATGAATCACGTGACCAGGAGGGGGGATGGGGTACCTCGGCTTGCACGCTTACGGGACCACTATGACCCAACACTCCACAGCTATACACTAAGTTGCTTTTGTTTCTGGCACAGAAAAAATAAATGTTATATACACATTTCTTAAATTTCAAAGATTAGACGGTAAGTAAATGTGATATACTAAATAGTGAGACAGACAGATGTAATGTGAAACCTGAAATTATAATCGGTTTTCGTCTTTGACTTGTGTGTTTATCAAGATGCATTTATACAGCATTTTTGTTTTCTAGGTTTTTATTTCCTCATAGCAATACTAAAGATGTTGTAGATTTTCACGATTTATCATTACAATGTGTAAAAATAATATATATGAATATAATGTCCTCCACTTTATTGTTGCCAGAATAATATGTCTATAGAGAAACTATATTCTGCACATAGATTAAAATTATAAAATATATAAAATCTTAGATTTGTCTCCCAAGAAAATATTTATGGTAACAAGCCCTCTGACGAATGACTTCTGGAATTACAATTGATATCACATTCACAGTTTTCACCACTACGACCATGCCAGAAAATTTAAGACAGCAATCAACTATTATGTGATAATTGATATAGAAATGAGTTTAGAATTCAAATCTATGTGTCGGTGGGTAAATTTGTGGTTTGCAAGTACATATTTAATATCCAATTAAATTTTAAAGACTCGTATTTTGGCTATAACATTAATGCGAATTAAAGACAGGTAGCATGCATCAAAGAGGCGCTGCCTTCAGCGCGAGGAAATAATGGCACTGATTATCCTTAGAGCTACACCGAAACAAAAGGCATGAGGTTTATTCATTCGGAGACTCTTGAAGGTCAAACAATAGCAATAATTGCTGTGTGCATCGAAATGTCTACCATCAGACCACTTACACTTTTCCTTTCACAATAACAGCAGCCAAAACAGCTCGGAGCATTGATAAAAGAAATGCAAAGTGCGGAACATGCGGCGTCTACTCCTTTAAGGGGAAAGTTAGCTATCTCACACTCAATTAGCTAATACAATTTGATAAGAAATGCAAATCCAACAAGAATGTGTCACGCATAAAAGCGTGGTGCAGACCCCGTTGGAACATTTGTTAGAAATATGTGAGCAAAAAAGCTTAAGATATGCGAATGCCAAAATGTGCAACGTAAATAGTACTGTTTATTAATTATAGTACACCAAAGGTAGTAGTCCTGCCTCAAATAATCTAAAGAAGTAGCTGCATGACTCAAAACACTAGCATCGTAATGTGTACAATTTTGTGGATTCTTTTTTATTTTTTAAGGAACGAAAACACAAGCGTATTGTTCTAATACGCTAACCGAAAGAGATTTTATTATAAAACATTTTAGGACACAGTAAATGAGGAAAATAATTCAAATACAAATAAATATCGAGTTAATTCACATCAAACTGACTCGTCTATCCATATAGACGTAGAAAATGTAAAATTACCTTAATTTATGACTAGGTAAGACATGCCAAGAAGTCTTATTATTGTTGTTATTATTATTATTATTATTATTATTATTATTATTATTATTATTATTATGCAGAGATTTTGTTGTTTCAATTGAAGTTGAACTGTTCGTATATAAACAGACTATGTCTACAAAGGTTAGGTTTATACAGAGGAGATTGATTTACGGCGCACCGCAACCCTTCTTTTATTGTGTACCGTAAATCTGTCAACCCTCGTGGAACGCCTTTCTGCGCGCAACACCGCGGGATAGCAACGCGTCAAATCTTTAGTTATTCAACATTTGTTTTAGCAAAACGGGTTCAAATTTTATTTTAAGGTCAAGTAAAATTGGTTTTAACGAACAGGTTAATTGCATAATACAGACCACGACAAGTAGCATTGATAAATGCAGTAAGTTAAGGTCAGGCTCCGAGAATATTTTTTTCAGATCATTAAATATTATTATTGTTATTATTATTATTATTATTATTATTATTATTATTATTATTATTATTATTATTATTCTTTTAGCATACTAATTGTTAGATTAATTAGCCTGAACTCAAATTTGGTTATTAGACAAAACAATTTCAGTACAATTTTATAACTAATTATACATATTACTATCTTTACATTCAATCCCTTGCTATTTTTTTCAGAAACTTTGCATTAAATGTAAAGGTTCCTCGAAATCCCGAATATTCCTCTTCATTGAGCACACTCATTACTCTTGGCTGTCCGTAGCCATAATGGTATCTCTATCACAGCAACCATTGAGTTAGTTAAATATTAATATCAAAAGAAGAGCACCCAGTTGGGAAGATATGAGGTTAAAGGAAAGTAATTGAGTATTGGTGATTCTCAAAATAAAAGAATATACAGAGTTTCTACATAGTTCTAGTAAGCTATGTTCATAGAGGATGTATGTTATAGTCATATTGCTGCTATCTGATTGTTAACAATGGCGATTTGCCTTTCTTAATGTGTCCACACACACACACACACACACACACACACACACACACACACAAACACACACACACACACAAAGAGAGAGAGGGAGAGAGAGCGAGAGAGAGAGTGAGAGAGAGCGAGAGGAAGAGAGAGCGAGAGAGAGAACACAAAGCTGGCGCGAGCGGGCTATATATCTCTGTGACTACGCAGTGCTGACCTCCGCTCTGCGGCTTTTCAGAATAATAATTCAGCAATGCGCGAAGGCTATTTGTTTCGCAATTAGTGGCGTGAGTTAAAGCAGGCACCACACCACCACAACAGTGCTACAGGGCCAAGTGGCTCAACCTTCCAACAAATCTTGAAGGGCTTTACGCATGGGAGTATAGACCAATTTCAGAAGAACCAGAGGGAGGGGTATGGATGATACAATATAAAGAGTTGTCACTCGAATAAACCGTTATATTTTGGTGGCAAACGGTCGTGTTGATTTTGCTCACACATAAACTATTTCCTAAATACACGGCTTCACTCAGGAGCTGATGATGTAGTTGAGTGTGTGTTGCAAAGCATGATATATTTGGTGAACGTGTAGTCTAAGGGGTTTGAAACCTGAAACAAGAAAGACGCGTGGAAGAAAAGGTCTTGGCAAGGCCGCGACTCCTGTTGTTTTAAGGGCCCCGTTGGTTTACACGACTGTCTGAGGAAAGAGATAGCATATTGCCCTCAGGTTACAGTGCCCCGACCGAGCTGTTATGACAAACTCGCCCCGGGCCTTTGCTGGCCATGGAACACAGAGCGTAGTCCAGCCTGTGCCGGGTCAAGGGTTTCAAAGGGTCAGTCTGCGTCTTCGCAACAGACCTAATCGGTCAGAAAAACGTGTCCCTTGTTTGAACCCATAGCCGACATTCTGTCAAAAAATTGATTTTTTTCCCTCATCCCGATACGAATTCCTATATTTTTACAATTTGTTTCTGTTGACCACGCTTCATGCCACGCAGGTCCACGGGGGTGTAAATGCCGTGAGTCAGAACTGCCGACCTTTTTCAATATATGGTAGCGATTGATTCGCAGGGGTTAAATGGCGGCGAGTGCGTTATCAGATGCAGTCGTGCTCATCTAAGCACACAACGACAAGCAAAAGCATTGAAGCAATTTGCTACATGCCGTTTATTTTAGGCAAATTGTTTCTGCTTTCGAAACATTCTCCACCGTCCTTTTAATTCTTTTCTGGCCAATAGAGCATTGAACAATTCATTATAGAAGCCGGCCGTTTTTGCACCTGTGTGCCACCCAAGTGCTTTGAACGAGCAGAACTGCAACGTAGTGCAAAAAAGCAATATGACTTGCAAAAGAAATAAACAGCCATAAAGCAGACCTTGTGCGAGCAAGTATGGAATAACCAGCAAATTACCAAGTTCGTTTGAAACAAAGAAAGAAAGTGTGTAGCAAATCGGAATGTCCAATATATAACAATCGTTTAACCCAAATGCATATTTGAATTCTTTAATATTAACCCACACTTTACCTCCACCTCCAACTACCCCCATCTCTCCTCTGTCTCTTCTGTCTCAGAACAAATCTCACCCTTTCACCCTTTCGGAGACAGTAACATAAAGACAGTTCTTGGTCTCATTACAGAGGTGTTGGGACAAAAACATTTGGACCATCCTTCAGTGAAATATAAAAACACAACGTAACCACCAAGTCACAACAGACGCTTCCCACAAATCACGTTTTCTATCAAAGCGGCCAAGAACGACACTACAACATTTGTGCCGATGCAATCCGACTGTGAGGACAGGGAAATAAGGCAATAAAACATGCAAACGAAATAAAGCCATTTACCTTAATTACTGACATCTCGTGTCCGGCTAAGATTTTCACTTGTGCAATCATTTCTTGAATAATCTTGTTCATGGGATATTCTTTGCCAAAAAAGTTTTCTTGTGGCATGACTTGGTAAATAGGTGGTGGAGAAAGGAGGGGGTGTCTTCAAGTGTCCTCCAAGATCTCACTGCCCTCCTAGCAGAAGGTCTGTGCAGTTGTGCTGCTGAATAACAATAGAGAGAGGACTTGTTTAAAGAGAAGCTGTGATTAATGATTTTTTTGTATAATTCTCACATTTTTCTTCGGGCATCTGTCTACAAATAATAGCGATGAACTTTTGAAACCCTTAAAAGAAATCTGCTCACCCTATTCAGACCTCCGTGGCCGAGGCCTTTTCTCTAGTATATGGCAGGCTATCGCAGAATAGAATTCCAAAGTGACATTATATTAAATACCACACACGAATATATTCATTTCTAAGCAGGCTTTTCTGTGGAGAAAAGTATGAATGCTGAAGGTATATGCAAACTGTTATTTTAACATCATATTGAGATATAACATTTTTTATTTAAATCCTGATGTAGGCTTTACATATTGTTTTTTTCATCCAGGTGACGTTACATTTTACACTTATACCAGTTGTCTATATTGTGTTATTTTTAGGCCAAGCATAAAAAGTATTCCTACAAAATACCAATGATTGTTACAAAATTACCTACACAAAGTGCGTATATTAAAGATATGGTGTCCTTTTCATTGGCTGCTTACATTTGAGCAGGCTGAAGTTTAAAGTGTTAGTAATTTAAAGTCAGCATTTCACACATAATGGGTGAAAAACAGACAAATGGCTGAAGCGGTATATGTGGCGAGAAGACACGCTGATGTCAACAGGCAAGTAATAGAAAATTTTCTGGATGGCACAGAATGCTAGCAGGCCAATTTAAGACCACACTTTGTTCAACACCGGCAAACGGAATGCTATTTTCTCCGGCTCTATATTTTCGATACCTACTGTAAGAAAAGAAAATGAAAATTAATACGAAGGCTGTGCAATCTTAAAGAAGCCATTTGTCTTCTTGATTATCTATTTGGTTGTCAGCGTTTGAGCTATGGCACTGGCCCGCTCCTTTGCAATAAAAACACAGCTTGCGCTGGCAACACACCCAACAACACTGTGCAAAAATTATACTCATTAAATCCTTAAAAATTTACAAACCTTTCAGCGTTATTTTCAAACGGAGGAACACGTTTCAGTGGTCCTGTTCTGCTTCGAGGAGCAGAGAGGTCTGCAACATTAAATCAAGGAGAAAACTGAAGGGACGTGTTTTGTGATTTAGAACTAGATTACAATGCCTAATGTACTAGGATTACTCGGAGACCGATTATATAAATTATGCAGTCGTATTTAGGACAGCACACGACCAATGCTTTTACAAATATTGACTGAAATTGACCCACATTCAAAGAAAAATGTTTGTTATTTACCAGTTGAGATTACGATTAATGGCAATCACCGCCTCCACGTAGCTCATCTGCTATCAAACCCCACAAGAGGACAGGACACGATAAGAAATACAATGATTATTATTTTTTATTTATTAAATTTCTATAGCTATTTACAAATAACAAATGTGTACAGTGAAAGGCCTAAGCAGAAAGGAGGAGACATAGAAATGTGAAAAAAAGAAAATACATCATCACCCGGAAGACTGATCTTTGGAATGTAAAAATAATCTTATAGACGATAAAATATCAACATATTATAAGTAATAACATGAAAGAAAGAAAGAAAGAAAGAAAGAGAGAGAGATGACAAACGTGCATATGTTTATTTGATGTAGAATAAAAACAGAAACTTAAAGACGAGGTAATAGGAAAAACGAAAAATAGTGTATCTCATTCATTCATGCAATATACGCATTTTCTCTACACAGCTCTGACGACACGAATATTTAAATTACATTGCAACTTACAAATAAATGCTGATATTTTGCAGAAAATTGCATTCTGGTCAAATGACTTCAAACTTACCACTTCATAAAACTAGACAACAATAACATTTTTTAAAAAACCTATCAACTGAGGTAATTCAAATAGTATTTAGCAGTGCTCATTTTTAAATAGTTTTGCATTGTAGTGTTTTGGTTATCTATATGCCCAACTGTTCAACTTTTCTTACTTTCCATTGAACATGAACAACACCGAAATCAGATATTTTCATACACACCGTCTGATTTCCCTGTTCTCAATTTGAAATGTGCTAAACAATTAGATACAGAAACCTGACCAGTAAGGTTCTGGTATGCCCAAGGAAGGACATCTAAACTTCACACAATCTTAATCAGCCCCATTGGCAACATAAAATATTAAATGTGAGAGTAACGTTAGAGAGAAAGTGGAGCTTCATATTAAGAGAACAATGTTCGGCTACTTTTGTAGGCTACAAGCCAGCAAAGAAAGGGGGTTTTGAAAATGGCTCTTGACAAAACAAGGAGACTCATTTATTAGGCACAATTCTAGACGTCGAGGTAATGGGCAGGCCTACGGTTCATCCTTTGTGCCACAGAGTAAACATGACAAATGGGACTGAGTTTGGCATGATTAAAGATGAAGCAGGGATCCATCTTCACCAAATCTGAAAACTGTCTGCTGCCTTCTGTTGTTTTGGAGGGGTCGAGGGAGCAGGAACCAAGCAGGGCACATGGTAGAACCGAACTGGGAGTGAGCACAAATGTGGAAGTGTCTGAGTTCGAGTCTTCACTCCATTTGTGTTTGAAATATTTTTCCCTGTGCACTTTATCATTGCCCCACCTCGTGTTATATCCATATCGTTTACAAACCATGAGAGGGTTGAGCATTTCTAGATCCTCACTCCTAAAATTGAGGTCTTAAAATTGGTGTCTTTCTCATGAGCTCAAGCAAGCTATAGAGTCTGTTGAGGTCCGCTAGCACGGTTCTGATTATTGCACAAGGGGCCGCCGTTTAAACTCGAATTGGCCGAGTTGCTGGAGCGGATCTTCGTGTTGGGAAGCTTATGGTCTTTCTTCCACTTCATACGTCGGTTTTGAAACCAGATCTTTATCTGTCGTTCGGAGAGGCAGAGGGTGTGGGCGATTTCCACCCTTCGCCGGCGAGTAAGATAGCGGTTGTAGTGGAACTCTTTCTCCAGCTCAAGAACTTGCTGTCGCGTGTAAGCTGTGCGTGAGCGCTTGGGTTCTCCCCCCGAATAGTTCGGGCTCACTGCGGGAAAACAGAGCGACACGTTAACAAAAGTCACACAATATTTTTACTTAAGACACGCAACTAAAGCATATTCTTAATACACATGAGAAACCATTAAAAAGTGACCCGCGTGAAAAGTATGCACTGTACAAGTTTGCAATCTGAATGCATAATTCTGTCTGGACTTTATGTAATTCACAAATATAAAAAGCAGAAATAGTGGCATTTATTGAATAGGCTGTAACGCCAAGGTTGCTGAATGTTTGCACAGTCAAAAATTTTTTTTAAAGAACTCAGCTGTAGCCAGAACCTATTAAACATCCTATTTTCCATGTGGAAAAGCGTATGAAAATCCACGCCAACAGTCTGTTTTAACGACAATATTGCATCAGTGTCTTTACATAGTTGTTATTGTAGGGTAATTTAAAAAAAAAAAAGTACACTGAGGGCTCATTTGCCCTTATTTCAGTACACTCCATGGTATGTTTGAAAAACTTGTTAATTACTAGAGAATAATGGTATAGGCCTAACAGGTTTGTTTGCTTTGCCATTAGTGTCTTTATAAATGTCAATATCTTATCTGTCATAAAGCTTTTCACGAACAATATTGAGGTGACAGAGCAAAATATGCGTTTTTACATCAAGCCACTTAAAATCAAATTACCAAAACATAAACCGTAACTTATGGGTTACTAGAGGACTCATAAAACCTTCACGGGATGAAATTAGAACGAGCAGGTCGCACAGACTTTAAAGGTACTTTGAGAAGAAATGCAATAAAAATTTATGGGGGGTGTAATTATATTGCCCTGCAAACAGCCGATCGTAAATCTCGACCAAGGGCTACTTCACATGGGGACCAATAGATTTAACACCCGACATTAGGAGTTCTAGAGTGTGTGATATGTTTGCGCACGGCGACGCACAAGCAAAATAAGTTATTTGCACTTACCGATATTTACGTGTACTTTTTTCATCCAAGGGTACACCACGGGATCCTTTCGAGAAGTGGCCGAAGGAGTGTTTTGGTTAATGGGGGTCTGGCCGCAAGCAGGCGGAGGGCTCGGAGTTACCGAGTCGCAGTGGTGGCTTGGTTCTGGGAGAGGGGTCGAGAGTGCAGCTGGGTTTAGTACGTGACCCCGAGGAGACATCACCACAGCGGGCTGCCCTGGACCCTGGCACGACGAGTAGGAAGGATCACTGCAGCCCGACCGCTGATGGTAGATCGACTCATGCTGAAACGATGGCTCTTGCCTCTGGGCGCTATAGTAGTCCGGAGAGTGACTGGGTAGGTAGTCGCTTTGGGAGTACTCCTCGCACGGTGGAAACTTGGGGTCCACATAGTTGGAGTTGATCAAATAGGAACTCATGGCCATTAATTTCTTTGAATTGCACACAAAATATACTAAAATTTATATCTATCCCTTTACTCGTTTTCCTGTTTCGTAAAACCCTCCTACTTTCTGTCAAGTGAACAAAGTTAAGAGTCCACGTGACAGCAGTAGCCAATGGCGTGCATCCTTCCAATTCCCGGATTAGGAAACGAGAAAAAGCAGTTTAGATTGTGTTCAATATCAACGCACAGTTTGGGACAGTATAACCACGTTTCATACTTTAATGCTTTGATTTGAGTTTAACAAACTGACAGTTGAAACAAAACACATATTAGCAAAAATTGACATGTCTATAAAGCCACCCTGGACTTTTACATAAGCACAGACCTCTGAGACTAAGCGACTCCCCCTCTCTTTCGTCTTGAGTACCTCCGTTTAATGAGGGTATACATACTCCTTTCCAAAATGTGGTTCAGATGTTCTGAATTTGAACACTCCTGTATTTTTGACCAGTACTCATGAAAAGCGATATCAAGTGAAAGGGCAACCCGGTCTGTTTGACGAAGCTCTTAAATGCACTTGCTAATAATGGCGATAGAATGGAGGTGGCGTGATCTGCGTGTCAGAGATAAATCTGGGCTTGTTTAGGATCGATAGAAAATTCATCAACTAATTCAGGTTGCAAAGCCTCCTAAATCAAAACTAAGGTCTTTTGCATTTAAGCACACTCTGCAGTCATTCCCCATACAAAGATCGCGTTATTCTGCATTTTGATTTACGCCCCAAGCATAATTGACCATTAAACGTTAACGTTGCTTGTACTTTGCTGTTGCCTTGATTCTTACTATTCATGGAACATGCTAGCGTGACAATCACTGGTATTTAACTCTAAGAAACTGATTTAAAAAAAAAAAACCTATGTACAACCAAAGCTAAAATTTTCGTTGATGACATACTTTTGCGGGGAGACTTGTATTGTTTTAATGAAAAAAAAAAATAATAAAATATAAAGCTATATATTGATGTCTTCTTTTCCGTTGATGTTGCATTGCGGTCTATATATCAACTACATACTCCCCTAGATACGAATTTGTGACTGTGTGTCTGTTCACACAAATCCGGATCTACAGGGTATATATAGATGACAGGTGTCCTCTTGACAGATATCGAATGGAGTTACTCACCTTGACAGCTCCTCCCTCATGTCAAGGTGTTATACCTGGAGTAATCTGCCTTTATTGTTTCATTGATCTACTAAACGAATGGATTGGGCCTTTCTTTACATACAGTGTTAATGCGACAGATAAACTAAACAAGACTTTTACTCGTCAGTGGTACAGTTAAGGGGGGGGGGGACCTCGCAAAATAAATACAGGAGCAAACAAATCGTTACAAATTTCCAGTGTTTAACTCGTTAACTCGTGGAGTTGAATTAACTATATTGTTCATTTGGATTAAATTTGTACGTATATACCCACAATATATAATCAACGCTTAAAATATAAATAAAAAAAATAAAAAAACGTCAAACAAATCCACTTTCCATCCAATCTGCATCAATTTTTTGCTATAACACATATTAAACGTATGCCGTAGATTGGAAATAAAACACAATACACGGACCAGCAAGAGTGTAAGCATGAAAGGCAATCATAACATAACTGAAAAGGTCATAGAAAGCACCAACTGAAATAAAACACAACAGTTTTCATTGTAGGTCAGCCCCATTTAGCCTACATGCTGATAAGCACTTACAGTGAAATATTGTTCAACAATAAAATTGCTGTCTTATAAAAAACTAAAAAGAACTTCCGAATTCAGTAAGCGAGAAATAGGAAAGGAATGCACTGAAAAATTATGAGATACACACATGGTATATATATATATATATATATATACACACACACACACACATATATACACATATACATATATCTATATATATACATATACGTGTGTGTGTTTGTGTGTGTGCGCGTGTGTGCGTGCGTGCGTGCGTGTGTTCAAATAATATGACATTGGGATTGTTGCTACGCGCGCCAAAGTATGCATAAATGACAAATTGTTATAATTTTGCTAGTTAAACTATTAACAATAAAATACAATAAATACATATTTTTATATATAGTTAGACATTATACATATGTATATAGACATTATTTTCTACTTAACCTTATGTATACCTTAACCTATTTTAATTTCGTTCTTAATAACATTTACATCGATAATTATTACAACAGTGATGACACTTTCTTTGTCAGAGTAGGTGCACTACACTATCGAGCTTATGTGATTTAACGGTTTCGTAATAGAGACAATTTGAAGTTAATTTTTTTTATTGGTTAAATTCCATAAAAATTAAGTCAAATGTTTAAAAATCGAAATATTCGTTTAATCAGAAAAAAAAATAATTTATCAACATTTATTTACTTGCAGTTGTATGTTTGCAAATAAAAATGCAGCTATATAATGCTTAAACTACAGCATCCTTATATTTTGGCTGTTACTGTTTAGGTCCTGTCAGCTCTTCTTTTCGTAAATCTGTTCTCATAATTTCTTGCTCAGTTTACTTTTATTGTACTTTTAAATGGTAAGGCCGGCCTTTGGGTTAACATTAGCTGTTGAGTAAGATTTTTATGCAGGTATGTTTATTGTACGAAAGCAAAGTGTGAACTATCATAACAATAAGATATATGGCTAAATTTAGGATACCCTTATAGGGAAAAAAAGGAGAAAGTTCGTCCTTTCTGTCCACTCCAACCCTTTCACCTCCCGAAGTCCCCGACCTCGCCTTCACCCCATCTCTATCTCCCTCAAAAAGGCATTGGGATCTCGAGCCATCTGCCTCATTATAGGGTTAATGCGTACACCCACGGGCGTTTGAAACACAGGATCAGTGACTTCTGCTAAAGTATAACTATTCACCATATCAAACCTACAGTCTCAAACACCCGACTTTGTAGAACTCGAAATCAAACTCATAACTCCGTTATAAAAAAAAGGGGGGGGGGGGGGGGGCAAGCTCGCCACACTGCACAAAAGCACGTGGTCCGCTCAGGCAAAACACCTGCAGAAGAGAGCGCAGCGATATGTAAATGAAGGGCCAGTTTCTTTACTTACTTTTTGCCTTCGTGTGTCGTATCTCGTTTCTCCGAGTTCGCTCTCCACAATACAGTCCCATCGCCTTCTTCATATGCAGGACACAAACGGGACAGGATTCCGAAGCCTTTCTTTCTGTCACGACGGTACCGCGAGCCCCACTGCCACCCCCGCCCTCCTTTCCTCTTTTTTCTAACGCCACAGGTTTAGCCCGTGACCTCGCCGTGATACCTTCGTCCGTGCAACTCCCACTCATTTCCGCGGTCCGATCAAGAAAATTGTAAACAACACAAGAGCTGAATAATAAAAAAGAATATTGAAATAAAACATCGAGCTACTGATTTCGTATACGCTAAAATGCTTGCCCAGTCTGTTTCCCGGTGTCTCTTTAACCTTTCTTGGCGAGAAGCAGGGGTTTCCCCGCACAATGTAGACTGCTGCCTCTCAGAAGAGCTAAAAATAAAATGCATGTTAGACTTGCTCCGTCGTGAGCATTAGACTACAATATCATTGGACGCTTTAAGGCATTTTGTTGTGGACTCTCAGGTTTTCGTATTAATCTCGCACTTTGGCAGTCTTTGTTAAACAGCAAGGCGTGTCACAAGTCCCAGTACATTTTAATATTTGTTAGACGCGCTGACCTGCGGTTCACCCCTTCTCTGGGTCTCTCCCACTCGCAAGTTCTATAGTAATGCATGCACAGTTTGCGTGCTCATATTGAATTGTGCCCAGGTCAGTACTTTGAAGAAAAATGAGTTGGGGTGGGTGGTGGGGGGTGTCATTCTAAATGCCTTTTGAAATCCACAAATCAGTTCAACCACAGAGCTTTTTTTTCTTTCTATAGGCTAAACCAAATAGAATCAAAGCAGTGCGGATCGTGCATTTATACACATATTTAGAACATACACCACCTAAAGCATTAAACTGTAATGGAATAAGATATTTTAACAACACAACACACTAGTAAACCATTTGTATTAAGAAGAAATTGGATTATTAAAATACGCTTTATATTTAGTGGATCATGTAAACATTACACATTTGCGCCGAAAAAACGCAAAAGCCATGAGAATGCCAGAAATAATCATGACTTGCGTTTTTAAAAATAAATAAATCCATGAGTTTAGAAAAATCACAATGCACGCCACATCTCTGCCAGGCAACGGCACATGCTACGGTGGAATGGAAATTAATTCGATGAACTCTGCGTGAACTCCAAAGGGGACGCGTATTCTAATACAATTATTCACCACTTATGCACTGTATCTTTTAAAATACCGATCCGTTTGTTATCCTTGGCTTGCCTAGTTTGTCCGAATATTTATATCCATAACGGTATTATGTATTTACTAAGTTACACATTTCCTCTGTTCAAATTGTAATCTGCCTGTCGCCCACTTGAAAATAACTCCTTTATTAACTATACATATAAATAGCGCTTCCACACGCTCGCTATGTTTAGATTAGCGATTTTTTGTACGCTTACAATTACCAAAACTACTCTGACGTTTCAAATATAGCTGCGGTGCTATTCGAATAGGTTCTGTATAACCGTTGCTTTTAGTTTGAAGTCTTTGCTATTTGTGAGCAAAGACTTTTTGTGATGCTGTTTTTTTTTGTATACATATCTTTAAAGAAGTGGGAACAACGACGTTTAAGTTTGAAAACACGTGGACAATATTTGCCCATTTGTTTCCTTCTTAAAAATATATGAACCCTTAAAAGTCTAAAGCTTATTGATTCAAAACTTTTATATGTAATTGTAAGTTGTTTCTAGTGTGAGGGCATACTCAAATAATATTATGCTTCATTATTAATGATTATCATCAGTAACATAAACAACATCGTCATCACCATCTGGAACAATAACAATTCTAATGAAAGTAATAATAATAATAATAATAATAATAATAATAATAATAATAATAATAATAATATTAATAATAA
>JAFFST010046386.1:214312-233661 GCA_022414735.1 Noturus placidus | reverse complement strand
CCCCCCCCCCCCCCCCTTTGCCCTTTCACACTTTTCTCGGGGGTTCGCTTTATTAAAAAAAACTTGTCAGGCTCTAAACCGCTCCTGTTATCATTTCTCCCATTTTTGCACATGAAACAAAGATGTAGCCCCTCACTGCTTCGGCAGCAACCCATTTCCTTTCCTCCTTTTCCTCCCTCTCTCTCACTTTGCCATTGACATCTAGCAATTGGTCTAGCGCACAGTCGACAACCAACAGTCGAATCTCACACCACGTAAACTTTTGACCCTTCAACTTTTTGACCCCGCTCATCCCTCGCGCCTGTCTAACACTGGATTCACATTCAATTGCTCCGAGTCATTAAAATTATACTATCAAAGAAAGAAGTTCACGTATGTCTGCATTTATTTTGTATGGTGTAGGTGTCGTGTATCCTGATGTTTAACAAAGTGTTTTACAAACTATGAAGACTTCCAGTGTTACAGCATGCATGAAAAGACTAACCGCCATTTTACACAAGCACGAACGAGATACTGAAATTATTCATTTCTATTAATAAACCTAATATCAAAGACACTGAATTTGATAGAATGTTTCAATAGAGTTCGTTTTAAAACGATATACGATGAGTTGTCGTGTCGACTGCAGAAAACAGCGCCTTCAACTTTTGTGAAGTTGGTCTAAAGCGGGCTCTGCTGGCGACTTTACAGCGTTGCATTAGACGAAATCTGCGGTGTGGTGATCTTCTACAAGTGAATTTAAAATGTATTACATAGCAAGCTATTTCACATGTTTTAAGACTATTTATTTATCTGTTATACTTAAGAGTTTTTTTTTTGTTTAGTTAGTTTCAAATAAAACACGGTCTGAAATCTTAAGTTAAACAATGTATGGTTTTTATATATTATAAGCGT
This sequence comes from Noturus placidus, assembly GCA_022414735.1. Taxonomy (NCBI): domain Eukaryota; kingdom Metazoa; phylum Chordata; class Actinopteri; order Siluriformes; family Ictaluridae; genus Noturus; species Noturus placidus. The sequence goes on along the minus strand of JAFFST010046386.1, from coordinate 232,767 downwards.
TAGATATATATTTTTTATTTTTACTTAAATTTTTTTGAAGTGTCATTTTGACAAACGGATTTTTTGCAGCTGCATATTACTCTCTTAAAAGTTTATATTGAACATATGTTGGGATTTTTTTAATTCGTAAAATGCACAGGAAACGTTAAAAAAATAGGATGTTTTGTTAGACTTCCCGACTCCTTCATCTAATCACACATAGGATACAGTGAAGGGAGAGTAAAAACATAGGTAAATAAAAACCTTCCAGCCACCTTTTCACCTTTTTCTCGAGAGTAAACATAGTGTAATTGTGTGTGATGGACACGCTGCATTGTTTTACGCCTGCGCCCTCCCAGTACTACTCGTCTGGTGACCTTTGGATGATCTCCTCCTCATGCATTATGGATGAGAAATGCTTTTGGATTGTCTCTATCCATATCCAAAACGCATTAGGAATTTAAAATTGCAATTTAAAGGTTCAAAAATCTTTAGGTTGGTACCGTCAGCGCGTATAAGCCCATGCAAGCGCAAACAAGATTAATTTCGTTTGCACAGGTTCCAACAAAATGCATACAATCAATGGAGATACGTTTAAAGCTATTTTAATGTATTATCATAATTAATACATAATTATCGCGTTTTATCAAAGCTGAATTATGAAAATATTCTATTTTTATATTAAGAAAAAAAACAATGGATTTGTGTGTTGTTTCTATACGTTTCCGAAGGTTAAAACATGCCAATTTTCTACTAATAGACACAAGTGTCATTCCTCAACTTAATATAAAGCCATAGTTTAATTAAAACATAACTTTTTTTTTTTTTTTACTTTTTGCTGTTACGAAAACCAACAGATTAGACGGTCCTACTTGATACTCTGATTTATTTTTTGTCAAAACATGTACGTTCTCTGATGCACAAACACACTTAGAAATCAAGATCAGTTGCCTAGTTTCTCATCAACATATACAAGACGTGAGACAACAGTTAAGTCTGCTTTTCTGGGATTCATATTAGAAAAATTCTTATGTGCATGGCATTATTAAAAAATATTATTCAATTTAGGACGACGCTTTCAGGAATTTCATCAGTGTTGAATAAACCCCTAGAGTGTTGATTTAACTCTTTCAGTGTTCATTTGTGTCCATTTGGACATATATAAGCACTTCAGGTGTTAATTCAGCAGTGGGGATTTTGCTGGGTAACCTAGCCTTGTATATCTTTAAATAAAATGGCACTAAATGAAGCAGAAACACTCTACTTTCTTCTTATCCTTTCTGTTTATGATCTAAGACCTTGGTTACTCTTTGTAGCACACATGTGTAACATACAAAGACAAACGGCAAGCTTTTAAACAGAACACAAACTAAACATAAATGTGTTCTAGGATGTGAAACCTGAAACAATAACATGCATTTAACTCTAAAAGGTAAAGATTTTTCTAGCATACAAAATATAATTTTATTGTGCGAAAATATTACAAATAATATTTTATATCTGAGTTAATGATGAACTTGTGTTTTCCACAAAGTCAAGATACAATTAATAAAAGATTTGACATTTGATTTCACAGGTTGTTTTTAATTAAATGGAGCTTAAACTACTTAAGCACTCTTCTGTAACCAACAAAAATAAATAAAGACAGGAAAAATTAATAGAGAAAGAAAAATTCCAGATAAATTGGTAATAAGATAAATAGGAGATAAATTAATCTCCATTAATTGCAGAGAAAAAAATGATTTGCATCCCATTAAATGTAGTTAATGTATATACGTGTCGAAAAATTGAAGTTGAACTCCAACTGACCAGTTTTCATGTCAGGGATACACTAGACATGACTAGAAACACGCGAGGTGAATTTTCAAATACAGTTGTTTTGTTTGTTTGTTTGTTTGTTTGTTTGTTTGCTTGCTTGCTTTTTTGTTTATTTTAAAATATTCCTATAGTGGTCAGCCGTAAACTTATCTGTTTGCAAACTATTTTCCTGGAATATTTTGCAGTAATCTTGTCCAGAACGTCCGCTGCCAATGTGTGTTATTCACACATTTCCTTTTTGAAAACTGCATGGGCGGGGATGAAACAAAGATTTACTTGTAGAATTGGGGGAGGTATATTGTAATGGTGTGTGTGTGTGTGTGAGAGAGAGAGAGAGAGAGAGAGAGAGAGAGAGAGAGAGGGAGAGAATGTAGGCCTATACTGTATTTATTTTTAACCCTTACTTTGGAAGTACAGTAGAACAGAAAATCATGCCATTACGTTGTTCTGAATTAAATTTCATTGGTGAACAAAACAAGAATGAACGATTTATTTTATATAAAGGATGCAAAACCAAAAAGTAACCTTTATCCTTATGTTTATATTCCTTATAATAAAGTCTTCTGATCTCTGATAACGACTATAGGGACAATAGAATTGATAACACATGATCAACACATCATACATTCATACCCTTTGTCAAAAATTGTAATGTTTTAAGATTCAGTGCGAATATTTTTTCAATTCTGTATTGCAAAACCAGGAAGTTTGAGCATTTTAGAAGCTTGAAACCTATTAAATTTATAACATGACTTTTGCTTACATAGTCAGTGGTATAAATTTTATGTGGACAACTATGCAGTGCGTTTCACACTAGCAATGAAGGTTACATATTACCTTTTAAATGCGCCAAAAAAAAACTCCTCAATATTAACGAGCGAAATGTTTGACACAACCAATGGAGACTGTTCCCTCATCTGCTTCTCCCTTTCTCCAAGTCTTCTACCAATCTAGGGTTAAATGACTTACTTGGAGTTTGCACAGTCCACTATCCTTATATCCGCCTCCAAATGGGTAGAACTGGTGAGACAGCGTATGTACCCAGACACAGCCAGAGCAGTGGCATATGTTATTTTCCTCACTACTGACCCTTTCGAATCCATTCGTAGCAGTTAAGCCGTCACTTGCTTTCTACAATGTGAAATATATAGTACATTGTCAACTCCCCAAAACCATAAAACTAACTTTATGGACCCCACGTGACTTTTGAGAGCCAGTAAGGGGTATCTGTCTGTGGCCTGCGCGATTTTTACGATCTAACTTCAAGATAAAACGCTCATCCATTTGACATGTAAATGTCATTGCCACTTTTGCTATAGTTTGGTCATTGGCAAAAACTGAATCCCAAAGGCAGCCGGCCAGACGATATGGGGCAGCTGGTTCACTTTTAGGACAATCTACTCGGTTCTCAAAAGTCGCCTTAGACGTAACAAAACGGTTTGGCTGTGGTAAGTTTACAAGTTCGCTACTTGTTTACTGAGAGGCAGGACTACTGTGTAATGACGGGTTGTATATCACAAATTAAAAAAAATATATATTTTAACTGTCATAGCCAGAAAGATAAGTGTGACATTACACACGTGATATTACCTATACAGCAGTACTTGGATTTGGTTTTAACTTGTGTTTGGTTGGTCGTCAAATGTGAATTTCCTCGTGTATATTTCCTTCACTTCGAAGTTTTATGGTAATAGGCAGCATTTTTTTTTGGGTGGTATGTAGGTCAGTTTTAAGCTATAGTAGTTCTTTTTTTTAACTATTGACAAAAAGAACTGCTTAAATTATATTAGAAAAGAAATCGTTAGAAACTCATAATGGTATAAGAGAGACATGTACAGTGGTTACTGTTGATGTGATGGGTCTGAATAATATGAGAACTTTATTTTTTTACTCCAAGTTAAGCTACAAACAAATACAAAAAGCTAACTGGCAAAATGCGTACAGGCAGTTTGACATGGCTTCTTTTTTTCCCACACACATTTGCCATTCACTCTGCCTACTACAAAGAGCCAAATGGTCACAATAAAAGTGTTCAATATGTACATCATTTTTAGGAACATGAACATGATCCAGGAATATACAATTACATAATTTGAATATAACTATACACACGCGGGACGGATACAGGACTCTATGACTATTTACAAATTTCCTTTTTTTTTCAAAAATAACTGAAGAATTTGAACACATGACAAAGGTCTGATGAGTTTATCTAGACAATGACTTCAAACATATATGACCATGGAACACAGAAGCCTTACTTCTGTTAAAATGAATGCAGTCACTACTAGAGCTAGCTAACTAGCGCATCACTTCATATTTGGGCAGAAGCATCGCTGTAAACTCAAATGTATACAAGTTATAGGTAGTAAATAAGTTATAACATTTAGTTAACATGCTAACTCTCAAAGCATTATACATAGCACTTGACAAACAATATCCATAACAAGGACAACGAGCGGCATTTTTTTAATTATTTTTTTTGTTAATTTTCTCTCTGGAAATAAAAATCAAATTATTAAAAGAACAGAATGTGAACACTAATTTGTTTTCATTTTTTCAGTACCACAGTAAAATTTTAAGTTGACTTAAATACCCAAAAACATGCCGAAAGGTGCCGCTTTACAGTACTCAGTAATAGTCTATTGAAATTTTCCCATCGATTCTCCCCTCGCGATTTCATTGCAGCACTTACAGCATGATCTGCGTTACCACTATGGCTGGAAAGCGCTACCTGCGGTAGCCAGACTCATGCTCTTCAACTTATTGTCCTTTTTCCATTTCATCCGCCGGTTTTGGAACCAGATTTTAATTTGACGTTCTGAGAGACATAGAGCGTGGGCTATCTCTATCCTTCTCCTCCTTGTGAGATACCTATTAAAATGGAACTCTTTTTCCAGCTCTAGCGTCTGATAACGGGTATAGGCAGTTCGGGCCCTTTTTCCATCTGGTCCAGTCATATCTGCATGGCAAGATTAGAAAGAAAACATTAACGAGAATGGCGCAATACAGCATTAAAACAGTAGATCTGCAAAAGTGTTTTGCAATTTGGAAATTTGCATGCAAATACTCTTGACGGACGCACGATTTATGACTGAATGAGTACAGTGCAATCGCCAAATGGTACAGTGCACATATGTGCGTAAACAACCCTTTTCTTCCTATTTTACATATTACTTCATTCAGTGAAATATATAATACCTTCTCCATTTAACGACGTTTATTCTTTCGGTTTTGCAACAGTCGACCATGTTTCCCCACACTTGTGTAACTTTTTTTTAACTGGATGGTAAGCACATTCCCTTGCGCCATAAAACAGAACTTTTCAAAGAAACAACAACTTCTAAGCATTTATGGCTTGCTGTCCTCTCTTCTACCTCTCTCCCTTTCTCTGCTACAGCTTGCGAGGCTCCACACTTGAAAGATTTATGACACTTTCGCGAAAATAAGTAAAGGCTAATTCCACACCCACTGTTAAAAAGCTAAAACGTCTCACCACAAATTAGACAATACTTTTTCTCAAAAAGTAAAGAAGTGAGTGTAAAGAGCGTACCATGGCTAATGTGTAGTTTCCGCATCCATGGGAATATTTGTGGCGCTTGGCCATCGGTAGTCGCCGAGCTGGTGGAGGTTGCCGTGGTCTCTTGCTTCTGCAGCGTCCGCGGAGCTTGGTTGGCCGCTCTGTGGGAGCCTTCTTCGGTCTCAGATGACGCACTGGCCTCGTCGATTTCAGTAAAATGTGTACTGTTGGTAAGGTTACTACTCGCTGCGGAAGAGCTTTGGTCGGAAGGGGGTGAAGAGCCTTTGGGTCCTAGGCTCTCGCTGTTAGAGCAGGGCAGCGGCTCCGGGGATGCGAGCGAGCAGCTTGACGGCTGCCGGAATCGTGTCTCCGGGGCTGGAGATTGGAAGCCCCGGGAATTGTCCCCAACCGCCCCAAAGTGGCCAGTGCTGGTTGAACGGTTGACGCTTAGGTCCATCCCATTGTAGTTGTAGCCGTAAGAGCCTGGATGCATGGTGCCGGAGTCCCTGTACGAGGCGTTCATAGCGTTGCTGCTAGTTCCATAATTTAGTAACTGATAGTCAGGGCCATTTGGGTAGCGCCCTGAGAACGAGTTTACAAAGTAAGAGCTCATTTAGGTTGTTTTAGCGAGCTTGATTTGTAGATCTTGGTCGTTATAACGCTGTGCTTCACGATTTATGATGTATTAATGAATTATAGCAATGCACTGTACTTCGTTTTTGCTATGTATGCGGCCAAATATGGGGGTGGGGGTGCGTTTGAGAATCACGTGCTTTTGTTGACCAGTCGTAAATTCTCACTGATGACTTCAAGAGGTAATTCATGCTCTATGGTTACAAATGATGACGAGACGGGGAGTTGTAGCCTCGAGCATTCGTGTGCCTCCCATTGCAAGGATATGCTGCCTGTGAGCAGACAGCGTCACCTACTGGATATGTAATTTATAGCACAGTGAACCCTTCTGGGCTATGTTCAAATATTTATTCTTTTATTGTTTTCAGTTGGAACAAAAACCTGTTAACTTTGTCTTTAGTATTCACAAGAATTGTTAGTACTAACATTTTGCCAAATCTGTAATACAATGACTAAAACCCAAATATTACCATGATTAGCATAAATATGTATATTTGATATGTGATAAACAATTTCTCTTAACAAAATAATAATAATAATAATAATAATAATTATTATTATTATTATTATTATTATTATTATTATTATTATTATAGATAGATAGATAGATAGATTCTGATTCGTGATCTAATGGTTGATAAAAATAGATTATTTAAATTTATTTTCATGCTTCTTGGATTGGATGAAAATAGTAACTTACTCTTCTTGCAAACCAAGAAGAGTAAGTTCTCAGTAAGCCATAAGGAATGCAGGATTGTGATAGATGACCTGAGCTGATATATGGTTTGTTGACACAAATGCACAAGTTATTTCATGTATGTGCATCACGATGTGCAATCCACCATTGTGCCATACGTTTTTGCTTACATTTAAACCGGAAACCGGTTAAAATATTCTAAATCATATTTAATGACGCTTTAGCCTTAAACAATAATTTAAATAAATGTTCCAAAATAGGATAAGCATATATTAGCAATCCAACTTCGAACATTTTTTAAATATATTTTTTGAAGGGAAGAATCTATTGATTCTAGGCCAGTAAATATGTCCGCATGAGTTCCATTATAGCAACCACTTTTTGTTTAGCAAGATATACATAACATGTGTAAGAAATAACTGCATTTTTCATATTATCTCGTGCTGTTAGACAGTCTGTGCATGACGCGCTTTTGAAAATTAAATTGTCTTTTACTTTAGAAAACATTCTGGCTACCAAGAAGGTCAGTCTCCTAACCGTTTACCCTCTCTTGGTGAGTGCACGGTATGGACCGGTCAGCTTTCTCCTTCGGCCATCAGTTAAAAATCACTGAACCCTTTCCTTTCCTTTTCAGTGTTTTGGCGCTGAACTCTGGGCCGGCCTGACTTTCAGTGTGTAAAAGGGAAACTGGGTTTTTGATTGACAGGAAATTTAGGTGTACCTGTTCCCTATTGATGCCTGAAGCTGGAGCAATTATACAACATGGCTACATTGTCTGCTGTTAGGTAGCGCAAAATTTAACGTTTTTGTACAATCTGTTGTTTTCTAAACACATACGTACAGATATTTTATGAAGAAGAAATAAGCACCGCGTTGTGCTTTCCGATTTTCACAGAATTGTTTGGCAGCGTGGAAAAAATAGTAGCATGTTGGTTCAATACATTTGATAGAAATGATCTTTTATATGCTATGTGGCTCAGAAATGGTCGTTTTTACTTCTAAAAAAATTGTCACCAAACAGGGTCTGTCAGGTGGAATGTTTTCTCGCTTTATTTAATCGTTTCTCCTGATAAATATCACAACAATTGGAATCCACATACAAAATCAATAGACTATAAACTTGAACCCGACTTGTTTTAAGAAAGCTTCAGTCCTGTATTTTTCATAAATTCAGTAAACACCTCACACATTTAATCACCCTAACTAAAATGCGTCATTTTGTTTCATTTTATTTTATTTTTTACAGCTTAAATATGAGTACGAATATAACATTTAAAATACATGTGTTAAACATATCAGTTTTAGATGTAAGAACAAAACCTAAATCATAATTTGCACATAAAAAGACATTAATTAGAGACATCATGTAAGAGTTAGACATAATATAACATGAAATGTATAAGTGGAATGCTACAACGAATTTACCAATACAACTTCACCGAAGCAAATGTATGCACATGGAGAGTTTTTCCTTCTGATGAGTTATTGAGGTGTCTGCTCATTGCCATAATTTCATTCTGTCCTCTTCTCGTCTTTCTCCTCGCCACTGGTTTGTGATGAGTTGATTAATTTGTTCTCCTTTTTCCACTTCATCCGTCGGTTTTGGAACCAAATCTTGATCTGGCGTTCCGTCAGGCATAGAGCGTGCGCAATCTCAATACGGCGCCTGCGGGTAAGATACCTGTTAAAATGAAACTCTTTCTCCAACTCCAGCGTCTGGTAACGGGTGTATGTCTGACGACCCCTCCGACCAGGGTTACTGAAGGTCCCTGTCCATGAAATGGAAAGAGAGGGGGTGGGGGAGTACATTAACGCAGAAAGCGTGCATATTATAATAATGATTGTAATGACAAATGTTAGGAAAACAGCTTGAGGACAGCAACATGACTTGCAAAATGTATGCCTCAAGACAATTATTAAGTATTTGCAACGCTATCCACTGCGTTATTTCGAAGAGTTAATATGAGCAGGTATTCTTGACAAGGCTGCTTTTAAAATCCTCAACTTTTTAAAAGGCAGCACTTTTTGCTTGCATGTAAAATCAGCATGTCATAAAAAATTATAATTTCACTACTACAGGTATACTGTTATAAAACTAATTTCCTTGTTAGTTTCCTAAATTTAGAGTGGCGTTTGCTACTGTAATAATATAAACTGATATTATAAACTGAAATTTGTATTTATGACTCTCTGTATTTTGCGGTAAAGCAGAGAGAACCTGATCAAAACGGCAGTGCAAGTCATAGCTTGATAACAGTCAAGCTGATAGAGCTACTCTCCTGATGTTACAGGGCAATTCGAACTACGATTATAAATATATATTATAAATATAATATAATATAGATATAAACCTAGAGACAAAATACAATATTGTGTAACAATTGTATGATATTAATATAATAGAGGTATTGCGTTCTTCAAACTGCTAGGGTGTCATGTCTCGTCTCCGGTTTCAGTGTAACACTGTAAAGACGAATATGCTTGAGTGAGACGCCTGTATTTACACTGTATTCGCTTCCGGATTTACACAGTCGGGCAAGTAGCATGCTTTAGCTATGTAGGCTATATCAGCGGTGGCAAATAACGAAAAAAAAGGAAATATGACAACATGTACGTACCATTGCACGAGTTCATTCTTTGCATCCATGGGTAGACTGGCACCGCCGGCTTCTGTTCGTCGCCCTCGTAGATGCTTTTCCCAAGCGATTCTGTGCAATCTGTTTTCCGGTGCTCCTGACCGTGGACAAGAGAGTGTTCTTCTAAGCTAGAGAGGGCGCAGGCGTTGTCTTTTTCCCTGCAGAAGCTTGCTGCCGCGTAATCGCAGGAACCGATGGTGTTCGCCCTGCCGTAGGAACCGTTCGTCTGCTGGTAAAAGGAAGAGTGGTATGCTTTCTCCTGGACACTGCTAGTTCCATATGCAGCACCGGGATAGTGTCGTAAAGGGTCTGTGTATCCGGAGGAGTATAAGGGTATCTGTCCCAAGAATGACTCCTGTCCTCCAGGCAGAGTCACCGGGAACGTGGAGTTTACAAAATAGGAACTCATTGGTAGGGCACGGTTCTTTTCCTTGGTTTATGATTTGTTGTGTTTTATAGTCCAAGCGGTTTAGCTATTAGTAGTTTATCGGAGATTGGGTTTTAGGTGAGGGGGGGGGTTGCTGGGTGGCTATGTGCCAGTGCGGGACAGAGGAATACCATACCATCTGACCAGCCACTGACCAATCGCAAGCGTCCGTGCCTGCAAATTAGCACCCTTTTTTTTTGGGTGGGGGGAGTGGGGACCGTATTTTTTCATCCTTTCTCTGTTCCTTTTCTTTCAGTGACATTGCTTAAAACGAATAACAGGGCTTTTTTTACGCTAATTTGAATATGTTGACACATAACCCACCTCTGTTTGACCGAAGTGTATGTACTGACGCAGAATATAAAGAAGGTGCTGATAAAGTTCAGTTATTGTTCGACTTAAATCTTTTATTTGCCCTTTCAGAAATTCGATTTTACTATTTTGAAAAATAATAAATAGACATACAGTATAATAATATCCATTATTTCAGAGCGATTGGAAAATGATAAACAATTATCACAGAAAAAGTTACATATAATCAAGGAGCACGTGATACATATACACGATATTCCCAAAAGCCTGCTTATGTGCAACATCCTTTGGATTTGGATGCCTTTTCGGACAGATTTACTACAGCCAAGAAAGTAACGTTTTAATGTTTCGCAATTTGCAATTGTGACGTAGTCGCATTTATTCATATAATGACAATGTAATATTTTCTACACGTTCTCGATCTAAATTTCGACTTTATATGTGGTGTGATAAAACAATTTGGCGCATTTGTCTTTTCTAAACATGGCACGACTCTGATCGCATTTCATGCATGAGTTTTCCAATTTGGATTAAAACTTATGGCCTGCAAACTCTAGATAATAAGTCAGTGCTCTTTCGGCTATTATTTCTGCTTTTCCCCACACTACTTTTCAAGTCGATCGTGCGTGTGTTTGTCATTAACCAAGAGAACAGTTTTACTGGCTGGAGTCCTGTCGTTATACAACCACTGAACCATTTGGGACCCAAAAAGTGGATATTTTTTAAAGTGGCTGGGGGTTGTCTGTGCGTTTTACTTTCATTTCAATTTCCTTTTAGCATGACGAGGATGCTGCGCTTCCTTTTGCACTGCTTGGTTTTCTGTGAGCGGAAAGCATCTATTGTGTATCCACTTACATGAGAAATCAAGAGGAAACAGTGCTTATTCAAAGTCTGTTTATTATTTAGAAGTGATACCTGCTAGTGGTGATTTTGTTATTGATGAATTCCTTACCAGGACGACAGGCAAGGAGATCTTTAATCTTTTCTAAAGTCGATTTTAAAGTAATTTTGATGTTTTATGTTTTTTCCGACAGATATTTTATACACACTGGGGAGGAAAATAATGTGACACCAACTCATCAAAACAGAACATAATGCAAAGCAGCAGTCGTGGAAGATCACCGTTGACGAAGGAACTCACCTCAGATATATGACTTTGTCAAGTATGATGTAACCTCCTCTAAAGTTCTCTGCGTTTGTGATGGCATTTAATATATTGTGAGTATGCCAGTGCCTGCGTTGTATTTTCTGGAAACTTCAGCACGGCGTAATTTATTGCAGTCTAACATAGCTATTTACCTGTTTTTGTATGGAATATGTTGTTTTTCTGTTTCGTTTTTCTAAAATGATGTGTATATAAGTTATAAAATGATCAATTATTCTTAAAATATGTTTTTTTTAAATATCCGTTTTTGTAATCCACTGGACATCTCGGGTCATAAAATTGCAGATTTTCAATAATGCGAATACAGAGGTTCAAGAAATAATCAAAAAATTTTAAATCAATTTTTTTTTTAAACGATATTGTCTCTAAAATGTTTGTTTAAGTAAATCTATAGAACAGGTCTGGGCACCATGCTCTGTATTTAGTGTAATCTAAAGGCATTAAAATTACTTTGCGTTTTATTAATTATAATAATAGTTAATTTGTTTTATTCATACTGGAATTATATTTAATTCCCCATCTACTTTTGAATATGGTCGAATTCTATTTGTTGGTGTCTTTTGTTATGAATAATAAAGAAGAAATTAAGCAAAAGTTTAAAATGGTTTCTTATTAAAATAAACTGATACGTCTGTGAGGGTCAAATAAAAAGTTAAATAAAAGAAAACTCTACCCTGTTTCCTATTCCGAAATTCTGCCGTCCGCTTCCCAGCCAACTAATTTCTACATCACATAAGTTAATTAGTTTTAAAATGTTCCTTGGATCAAACAGCAACTTTCTTTGAGATCAATTAAAGCAGGCACATTTAAATTCACTTATCACATGCTACATTAACTATAGACCTACTGACAAAGTATTTGTCTATAACTGCTATAGTATAAAGCCTATGCAATGTCATGGCCTGTTAATTTTATAATTTTTGCAATACACATTGCATTTTGTTCGAAATATCATTTGCACATTCTCGAGAAGAAGCCCTGAATTCAAACTGTTTATTATTTGGTTTGATGTAGTAACCACCCATAATCGCACAACTGTATGTAATACTGTATGCAATAGTGCACTGTGATTGTATTTATTCTATTACTGGGCTCAATAAAATCTACAAGAGACTAAACAAATAAAGCAAATGCTACTGTCTACTTTTGATGTCCATGAAACAAAGTCTGGACTTCTGAAACGGTGAAATGTTTGGCAGTGTTTACCGTCCAAGTCCATCAAATCATAAATGTAGATATCTACCACGCTGATTTTGCTGTAGGACTCATGTACTTTTCATGTGCCCCTCCCCCTTCTCATTCTACTCCTCTCTCTGTTTTCGACTACTGGACTTTTGCGCTTGCTTAAACTGCAAGGGGAAAATAACCAGAACCTATATCCGTGTGTGTGTGTGTGTGTGTGTGTGTGTGTGTGTGTGTGTGTGTGTGTGTGTGTGTGTGATTGAGCACCCAGTTCAGACAGCACTGTGGCTCAGACGGGCCGACTCACCACAAAATGCAATAAGGAATGGTCATCCGTTGACTTGCAGAAGAGTTTCAAAAGGCAGGAGAGTGGGCATGAAGGAATATCCAACCCTGAGGCTTGGCTTTTCTGAGCAAGTGGCGAAAGCAGACACTTCAAAGAGCAGCAACAACAGCTTCGAGAATTTACAGCCTCTGCATTCTTTTACGTTTCACTGCCATCGGGCTGAGCAGCCAGCCCCTTCAGTTTTTTTTCTGTTATCTATGGTCCTGTTTTATTTATTGCTCTTATTTCAAAGATAGGCTATTTGTATGGCATTGAACTATTAAAAAAAAAGAAGAAGCAGAGAAACTTTTTATATGAAACATTTATATTCAAATGAAATAAACTAAAATAGTAGACGAGAGAGAAAGAAAGAGGGGCAAACATACAGTTAGACGGTGAAAAAAATCCGCACATGTGAGATAACACTCAAGAAAATGCATAAACAGTGATAGTGCGGCAAATGCACAAAATTATCTCTCTTTATCTCTCTTTATCTCTCTCTCTCTCTCTCTCTCTGTCTGTCTCTCTCTCTCTCTCTCTCTCTCTCACACACACACACAGACATGCACGCCTGCGGGTTCGCGCGCAAGCACACGCACACAAACACAGAGAGAGAGAGAGAGATAGAGAGAGAGAGAGAGAGAGAGAGAGAGAGTATTAACAAGTCGTCTGTCCTCTTAGCGAACGTCGTGACGTGAGCAGACACACTGTCATTACGCGGAATAGAACGCTAGATGGCACCAAATAGCCAGGAAACAAATTCAGCCACGAAGGCAGCATTCAGCGGATGGGTTCTTAATTTCACCTTCAAGCAGGCAGCCACACTGCACCATCTCCCTTTATATTGTTTAGCTCAAACTACAGACATTACTTAAACAGAATTAGCCTCGTTATACAGCGAACAAAAAACATATTTCTAAAACATTGATAGCCCGATTAATTATGTGCAACCTTTGATATACTACAGGCCTACCGATTGATTCCTTCTAGATAACAAATTTAAAGAGAATTTAGGTAGGTTAATGTAAATGTCATCATAGATAATGTATTCTTTTGCAATATTTAATATTTCAATCAAAACTGTGTTGCGATAAGATATGCCAGTTAAGAAAGAAACCCAAACAAACGGAAAACAAAGGGCGCAGGCCAGTTGAGAATGTGGTTGCATAGCAGTGTTTTCGTACATGGCATATGACAAAAAAAATGGTCTTTAAATAGTTTTCTTAATAAACTATCGTCAACATAATCTCTAAGGTATTTATAATATAATAATGAATATAATATAATATTAGGTCTGGGAAAATTTACGGTCGAAGAACATTGAACTGAAGAATGGAAGAGAAAATGCAGAGTTGTTTAATTTTTCAGTGTGTATGTTATCTAGCGTTTCCTCTTTAAGGATTTTGATTACATTCATTCATCCATGTTCTGTCTGCAGCTTCACTGTGTAGAAATGCGGCATTGCATCGTGCCCCTTGATTTAAGTAATTCCACGAAATAAGTGGTCCAAAAAAGAACAGCTCTGATTGGCAACCAAGCCGGTCCATCAGACACATCTCACAGCATCACTGACCTCCCTTTCCACATGACAAAGACTACATCAACGAGTTAAAATCAAGCTTGTCTGAGAATTGTATCACACATCGAATATCACTTAAAATAAGACCGAAATAGCTTTAAAATAATGCATTCCGTGCGGCTTCATTAAAACCCAACTTCGAAAAGATGCTTAAAATCAAGCTCTGCTTTTGCGATAGCTCGTATGTAAAATGTTTCTTGTAAACTCAAGCTGCATTAGCGGACTTCGAATTAACCATCAAATAAAAAAGCATAATTTGTGACAGCGAACCTTACCTTTGATGATAAGTCGAGAGACAGTAGAGAGAACCCTTCGCCGTTCGTCGCGCTGGAAAGCCCTGTTGCCCTGCCCGGATCCACCATTAGTGCAAAACTGACAGTAACGCCAGAGAGTCAATCCTTTTTGGTCACATTAGTCAACGGCATTCGGGTCCTCGTATGAAAAAATACATGTGAATCTACTGCGTTTCCAGACCTCCGTCAGACTCTTCTTCGTAAAGGATATCCCAATCATAGTCGGCCACATTAGCATAGCGAGCGCAAAAGAGGCTGGTCTCTCTGTTCTGTTACCAGGAGACAGAACAGTTAGCATAAACTGTATGTATATTTTCAATTTTTGCCGAAGTATAAATAGAAGGAGGACAGTTAAAGAACGTGGCGAAGCTTCATAAGGCGCAGCGGCCAAAAGAATGCTGCAATATAACCACTTGGGAAATCATAAAAAGTTCACGTTCACGGTTACCCATCCACATGACCATCCTCGGCCAATCCCAGGATCCAGGCACTCATAAAGTTCTATCACAAAGTTGTAAATTTTCATAAAACAACAAGGAATTTATTGCATTTCTCCTCAGTGCCTGCGATGCCGTCGCCATCTTTTTCTTTCACAAAAGCTTGGGAAAAAGAGTAGGAAATCTAATATTTGCTTGTTGGTGATTAGATATTTTCATCGTCATTCGATTAAAATGAAGTTCTTTACCCTTGTTACATAAAAAAAATCAAGATCGGTTGATTATTATGTGCATATTATAGAAAATGAGTATATACGGACTGGCGGCCATCCTCATTTTGTAACATCTGAAAATACTTTAGAGTAATAAACAAGGCTAGTTTTATTGAAATGCAAAGCTTTTAAATGAAATCTGACGTACCGAAATTATTATTATTATTATTATTATTATTATTATTATTATTATTATTATTATTATTATTATTATTATTAAAAAGGTGTTCTGTTTTCTGTTTACATGTTATAGCGTGTCTACATGTGAATTTTTTGATAAGCATATTTGTGTAGACAAAATAGTTGAACACAAAACACAGAACACATCCAAAGCACAATCACAAGTTTCAAACAATTTTAAACACGTCATTGCGAGACCTAAACAACCTTGCAATATAAAATTGTGTATAGACGGAGACTGCAAGATAATGTTATGTGCATGGCTATTTGCGTATATAAGTGGGTTGCATAATTTTGCTATTGCTATTGCAATATTATAGTATAAGAAGATTATGATATAATCATTTTTACAATATTACATTGACATTAAATATGATTATTTACTTTGTAATCATGATGTAACCAATTAGTCTTACAAATGTCATTACGAATAGAGATCGTTTTGCATCAATTAACAATATAATAAAGCAATTAAATATACAGTATACGACAACACGGTTAAAATAAAGCAAGCCTGCGTCTAAATTTGTTACATTTCACTCGTTATAAACTCTATAAACCTCGTTAAAACTGTATAACGAGTAAAATCTTCAACGAAAAAAGACTCATTAGAGGAATATCCAATGCCGTACGGACACCAAAAACTATTGACCTGTTTCTTTTGCGTTTACTTCTTTTTGTTCTTTTTATGGCGGTTTCCGGCCTGTTTATTGATGCCCTAAACACATTAGTTTACAACCCCTAATGTTACTGCACTCTTTTGGCCTCTCAAAGTAAGGAACCAGTCACGTCCTGACCTGATGTAACGGAAGTCTTAAAAGCATTCAAAAGCAAATGGTAAGAATGCACAAATTAAAGCAGATTGTATTATCATCTCTTTACTAAAATACTAAAATAAAATATCTCCAAACGTACCTAAACGTAATCTTAAGCCTTTTAGCCTACATTCTGCAAAACGCTTACACATACGACTAAACAATTTTCAAGATATTATGTTGACTGCAGTCATAATAATCAATAAATAAACAAAAAATACTACTACTACGACTACTACTACTACTACTACTACTAATATAATAATAATAATAATAATAATAATAATAATAATAATAATAATAATAATAATGATGATGATGATAATAATAATAAATAGTAGTATAAAGTCGTATATGGTTACTATGTAGTGTGCATATTTAGTCAATAATAAACAATTATAATAAGAAACAATAAAAAAACAAAGACTAATTATTTTGTTCTTTGGGTGGTGGTGCTGCTCTTGTGAAAATGAAGAAAATAACTTATTGGTGACAAACTGAAAGGGAAATCTTTTTTCACTTTTATTGGCACATTTACTTGTTACAGAAAAATTTATAAATCTTACAGTCCACGATAAATATTTTTAATTAAAAAAAAACTTAAATGGCAGCAAACAACACACCCATGAATATACATCTAATCAGGCAACAGCACAAGAAGTGGGCCTATTAAAATAATTTATATATTACAACTTTCTGACAAAAGTAATATTTTAAACAATACGAAAACATTTAAGTACAATACAACGTTTAAGTATTTTTCATCTAACAAAATGTTTAAAGAACGAATGCATAGGTTATTTAGTGGTTTTATAAATCTACGTAACACAGAGAGAGACTTTTACATGTAAAGAAATTTCATTTTGTAAATTAAATATATTACGAGATTAAAGATGCTGCACGTGGTATCAGACTTCCTTGCTTTTTTTCTCTGCCTGCCCGTTCTTCCTCCTCCTCTCCTGGATGTCCTGCAATGGGAGACGTACAGCTCATTGCCTTGTTCTCTTTTTTCCACTTCATACGGCGGTTCTGGAACCAAATTTTTATTTGTCTTTCGGTGAGGTGAAGAGCGTGGGCTATCTCAACGCGCCGTCTCCGCGTCAGGTAGCGGTCGAAGTGGAATTCCTTCTCGAGCTCTAGAGTCTGATAGTGCGTGTACTTCTGGCGGCCCCGCTTTCTTTCTGCACCTGTAAAGAAGAAGTGTCCGTGAAAGTGCAATCACAAAAAAGTTTTATTTGTGGTTGTTTTTGGGGTTTTTTTTATAACAAAGGAATAAAAGTAAATGAAAGTACATGTAAAAAAGAGATATGTTATTATTATTATTATTTTAATTATTTTTGTTGTTGATGTTATTGTTGTTGTACATAAATTAACACTACATACACACAATGTATGCTGTAGTGTCTGTTACTCTGTCATACTGTATGTCGCAAACAATAGTCGTTCCTAGTGTATGTGTGTGTGAGTGTGTGTATGTGTGTGTGTCTGTGTGTGTGTGTGTGTGTGTGTGTGTGTGAGAGAGAGAGAGAGAGAGAGAGAGAGATGCATGCATAGGACGTGCCTGCATACATTTTGTATGAGATACCATGTATAAGTAAATATTGAATGGGGAATATTGACAAATAAATGGCACGTTCCCGACTCGGAAACGCTTTGGCCTACAAATGAACAAATTATTTGAACTATTTTCAATTTATTCTCTCTAGACAGAAACACTGGAGCGTTATCGTGTATCCATTTTGGTAAGACGCATATTTATGAGCAGGAGACGAGCACAGTAATCTTCATAGTGTGGTTCTGTGTCCCGCCGATATGAACCAGACGGCTTTCTACCGTTTCCGTTTTGAGCAAATGGAATCTGTTTTACGTTTGTGTGCTTTTGAACTTTTTTATTGCTGTCCGTAGCCAGTGTGGTATTTATTTTCGTCTCTGGTAGTGTGTCACTTTTTACGTGATTATCGATAAGGGGAAAGAAATAACGACCCATGCAAATAAGGGGTTTCTTATGAGCGATATGTCCTACAGTAAACGCATAAATGATTATATTTAGTGTATGTTTCTCTCCGGCATGCTTTCATACAAAAAAGTGCGCTGTACCTCTTTGTAGTGTTGTGCTGCGTTGTCCTGTGTTTAGAACGCGTTCTCTCTCTGTGTGTGTGTGTGTGTGTGTGTGTGTGTGTGTGTG
>JAFFST010046386.1:159611-185815 GCA_022414735.1 Noturus placidus | reverse complement strand
TTATTGTCTTTTTCTGTTCCTATTACTGTGTATGTTTATCATGAAATGTGCAAAGAAGTGTGAATGCAGTCAGGCATGAGAAAAGTGTAAAGGGTGCTATCGAGCACATAGTGCTGGCAGGGTGGGAATTTTTCCTCCTTAGAGGTTTTTTCACCCACCCCTGAGTGCGAGGTTTGGTTTTTTGAATAGAGTAATCCTCTCTTAACATATGACGTAACAGTTAACCTATGACAGTTAACCTATAACATAAGAGAATTCCTTTTGATTTACATTTACATTTACATTTATTCACTTAGCAGACGCTTTTATCCAAAGCGACTTACAAATGAGAGATTTATTCTATGCTAGAATAAAAGAGAGGATTGAAAGGAAATTCTCTTATATCATGTACTCTCATATTTTGAACCGTATTAAGATATCTTGAATACGGGATACTGGGTTATAGTTTCTGTTTGTGTGTCTTCGTGCTATCAAATAGCTATGATGAATGTATTCTCTTAAATTACGTCTTTGAGTAGGCTGATCAACTGCTATCCTTGATTATAGCTATATCCTTGAAATACACATGTATTTTCATGTCATCCTGACACTGGACTCATTTTGTATTGTGACTATGTGCTGTGTGTTTTGGTTAAATTTTTCTGACACCTGGACCAGTAGAAACTGTCAACACACAGCTGCTAATCAATATGTATAAATAATCCTGTTTTGAATGAATAAACAGAGAACTCTCTGTGAACACTCATATTTGTCAGTGTGTGTGTTAATTCGGACTCTCCAGGCGCGCGCCTGAACTCTGTGGTAAATCATACTTTCTAGCTCATAGCAGCACAGAACTAAAAGTTAATAGAAGTAAATGTAAAACAGAGGCTGGAAGGCATGACGGAAGATCTGACGGGCATTATCTGAGATTCCTGAGATACATGGAAATCTAACAGTGCACTACTATCCTCAGCATTATAAATGAATCACTGGAGACTGGGGTTGTTCCAGCAGTACTAAAGACTGTTGCTGTGACACCTGTACGAAAGAAAATGTTGTATGATTTTAACAATTTTAAATCTGTATGATTTTAACAATTTTTATCCCATTTCAAATTTTCCGTTTTTGGCAAAAATGCTTGAGTGTGTTGTTGCCTCTTAACTATGTAAGCGTCTTACAATTAATAACCTCTTTGAACCCCTTCAGTCAGGTTTTGTAAATTTCACAGAACTGAAACAGCATTAGTAAAAGTTACCAATGACTTGTTGATGGTTTCTGATTCTGGCACTACATCCATTCTTATTCTTCTTGATCTTAGAGCTGCTTTCAATAATCTGTATCATGGTCTTTTACTTAACTACCTTGAAGGTGTTTTTGATGTGTATGGGACAGTTTTATACTGGTTTAAATCCTATTTTAATGACTGTTCCCAGTTTATTTCTATGGGTGGCTACAAGTCTGACACTAGTTCTGTGCTCAATGGTGTTCCTCAGGGTTCAGTTTTAGGCCCTCTTCTCTTCAGTATCTATCTATCTCCACTTGAGCATCTGCTGCGACTGCTCGGCCTCCATTTTCATTATTATGCTGACTATACCCAAATCTACGTTGAGTCAAAACCTGGTGAAACCCTTGATGTTCGTTTTCTTTCTAATTATATTTCTGAGTTAAAAACATGGATGAATAATAACTTTCTGTGCATGAACAGTGGGATAACTGAAGTCATGCTTATAGGCTCCCGTCATCAAATTTGCAAAGCTGCTCCACTGTTTCTGTTTGTTGATAGTTCTGTTATAGAGACCCAAAGTAAAATGAGGAACCTTGGAGTAATTTTTTATTCCAGCCTCATATTTGATTTTTTTCACAGAGCTCTGTGAAGGCTTCATTTTTTCACCTCAGAAATATAGCTAGACTGCACCCAAATACTAAATGTGAACTGAAAAAAAATCTCTGTGGCTGAAAAACTGAAACTGTGGCTGATAAACTCATTTGTTGTCACTCAGCTGGATTACTGCAACACCGTTTTAGACGGAGTTCCTCAATCTACAATCAACAAATTGTGATATGTTCATAACTCTGCCGCCAGGATCTTGACGGGAACCAGGAAATGTGAACAATTACTCCTGTTCTGGAGTCCTTACACTGGTTCCCGGTCAGGTCCAGTGTCGATTATAAGGTCATGATGTTGACATACAATGCAATTTGTTAACTATACCACAAATCCACCTCAAATCTATGGGTGACCGGGCTTTTTCTACCTATGCTCCTTCACTTTGGAACTTTTGGCATTTTTAAAGCTCTTCTCAAGACACACTTTTTAAAACTTGCATTTGACTGCTGATAGTGCGGCTGTGGCTCAGTCGGTAGAGCGGGTTGTCCACTAATCCACGAATCGTGGGGTTGGCGGTTCGAATCCCGGCCCGGGTGATCCCATGCCGAAGTGTCCTTGGGCAAGACACTGAACCCTAAGTTGCCCCCAATGGCAAGCTAGCACCTTGCATGGAAGCTCTGCTACCATTGGTGTGTGAGTGTGCACTTGTAAGTCGCTTTGGATAAAAGCGTCTGCTAAATGAATAAATGTAAATGTAAATATGATGTCTTTTTAATGATTATTATTATTATTATTATTATTATTATTATTATTATTATTATTATTATTAACTTTGTTGTTGTTGTTCTTATTAACTTATATATGTTTTAATTTGTTATTTACTGCTGATTTTGTATACAGCGCTTGGAGAAGCTGCTTTTAATAGCACTTTATAAAATAAAGCTTATTATTATTATTATTATTATTATTATTATTATTATTATTATTATTATTATTTAAAGTCTGGAAGATTCAAGAAACGGATGTAATGGCTTTTAGAAGCTTTTGATGGGCCAATTGTTTCTTTTTGCTCTTGATTCATTGGGAAAATCCAAGCAACTCAGCCAAAATATCAAGAGAGAAATATAGCCCTCCACCTTAGGATCAATTTCCAAACAACTAACAGTACCACAAGCTTCTATACAAACAATTTTATGCAAATATAAAATACTTGGGACCACACAAACAATGCATCTTCAGGAAAGTGGCACAAGTTAACTCCCAGGAATTCACAAATTAAGGCCCAAAAGGTTGAACTGAACCCCAAGACTACACTAAAGAAACTGGTGCATAAGTTGGAGGCATTACATACTGTGAAGTATGTACCATACATAAACCATTAAGACAGCCCTACGTCTCTGTAATCTGAAAGGCTGTCATGCAAGGAAGAATCCTCTACTCCAAAACAGTCTTAGGTCAAATGAAACAAAAATGTAATTGTTGAGCCATAATGAACTGCACTATTAATGGAGAAAAGGGGTGAGGCTTTTAATCCAAAGAACACCACCCCAAACTGAAGAAGTGTA
Source organism: Noturus placidus (assembly GCA_022414735.1). NCBI lineage: Eukaryota > Metazoa > Chordata > Actinopteri > Siluriformes > Ictaluridae > Noturus > Noturus placidus. The sequence goes on along the minus strand of JAFFST010046386.1, from coordinate 182,440 downwards.
TCTGAACAACGAGGCTCACAATCCTGCAAGAGTTATATTGGTTCTGTCTGGAGGATTGAGCAAAAAATAAAAACACCAAAATATGTGAGGGGCTTGTGACTTCTTGTGCTACTCCAAGTGTTTGATTCAAGTTCAAGCAATTAAGAGGCAATGATACCAAATACTAACAAAGTTTATGTAAACTTTTGACCCACTGTCAAAAATAAATGTTAAATGTAACATTCAACTTTTATTAATTTATTTTAGGTAAATGTAAATAAAACTTGAAATTCACTTGCTGAACACTTTATTAGGAACACTAAGAGTTGTTTTGCTCTCAAAACAACTTAAATTCTTCATGGCATGAATTGGTATTGGAAACATTCCTTTGAGATTATAGTCCATATTGACATGATTGCATCACAAAATTCCTGCAAATTTTTCAGATGCTGCAAATCTCCCATTTTGCTACATCATGAATGTATTCTACTGTATTCAGATCCTGTGTCTGGGAAAGCCATTGAAGAAGGTTGAACTCATTGTGATGTTCATGAAAACAGTTTGACAGGACGTTTGCTTTGTGACATGCAGCACTATCGTGATGGAAGTAACAATAAGAATGTGGAAAAATTGTAGCCATGAAGGGATGCACAAGGTCAGCAATGATACTCAAATAGGCTGTGGCATTCAAGCGATAATTGATTGATATTAACAGGCCCAAAGTATGCCAAGAAAAACTTCTCCAAACCATTATACTACCTACACTATCCTCACACAAGACAGATTGGGTCCATGGATTCATGCTGTTGGCACCAAATTCTGACCCATTTGTGTACCTCGGCAGAAATCGAGATTCATCAGTCCAGGCAACAATTTTCCAGTCTTAAATTGTCCAATATTGATGAGCCTGTGACCACTGCAATCTCAGGTTTCTGTCCTTGGCTGAGAGAAGTGGAACCCAACGTAGTCTTGGGCTGTTGTAGGCCATGAGCCTCAAGTTTTGACTTGTTTAGATTTCTCTCAGCTCAAAACAGTCTGGCCAATCTCCGTTGACCTCTGTCATCAACAAGGTGTATGTGCTTGGGAAAGGTGCAATACAAAGCACTCCAAGTAAAATCTGTACTTTGATCAAGGCATTTTGGGAAGGTCTGGAGCACTGTTCTCTGTTAGATAAAATAAATTTAGGAACTTTGTGACTTTGCAGATCTTATACATGCACAAAGAGATACATTACACACCCAGACAAAATAAAAACATTAAAAATAATGATATGACTCCTTTAAGCAGTATGCTATACAAACTACTATAAAGTCCTATTAAACGTTTTGCTAGTGTCCCAATTAATCTCAAATAATCTTAGGGTCAATCTTAAGAAAAATTTTCATTCTTAAGTAAAATTAGCAAAATAATGATGAGGTGTTCTTATACTTATAGGTATGCGCAATATTAAGTTCCCATGGGGATAGGGTAAGAATAAGACTGAAAGATCTATGAAATGTGTTACACTTTTTGTTTGTCAGAAGGTGGCGATATTGCTCAAGACAAGCAAGCCAGAAAGCAAGCGAGCAATAAGAAAGCGCGAAAAGAAACAAAGCATGAACATTCTGATAGCCTTGTTGTTTCAGAATATCTACTAATCCCGAAGTTTATAAAACAATACAATAAACCATTCAGTAATGTGTTATTATTTTTTTTATTATTATTTATTATTATTATTATTATTATTATTATTATTATTATTATTATTATTATTATTATTATTATTATTGTTGTTGTTGTTGTTGTTGTTGTTGTTGTTGTTGTTGTTGTTGTTGTTGTAGTCATCATCATCATCAATCTGCATTGGTAAAATAAAATCTGGTGTGATAATTTATTTTTTCAGACGTAAAAAAATGCCAAACGTTCGAATACTTTCCTATTACTTTTAAGTGTTCGTTGTGTCTTACTGTGCCTTATTGTGACATATGCAGTCCTAATATTGAAGCTTTGCAATGCACCGGCACTGTGAAGTTTAATAATAAAACTATAATAAAAAATAAACAGTAAAATAGAATTTAAAATTGTTTTATATCTTACATGTTTATGCGAAATGCACAGGCAAACTTTATCACTTTGTCATGGGTGAATTACTTTATTGTTGTATATTTCAGTGACACTTTACAGCCACCAACAGACAATTAAGTCAAATAACACACGCACAATGTCCCGGGTGACTATCAGAGCGAGAACAATTCAATAAAGCGGCTTCCTGTAAAACCTCCAGCCAGTGTCGTCACTGATAGACTAATCGTGTTCAAATCAGATTCACTGAAATTTGACCTTATTTACCTGTGAAGGGCGAAAACCCAAGAATCTGTCTCTGACTGAGTGAAGACTCTTAACCCATCGAAATGGTCTCTAAAGTTACTACTGCAGCAAGCAAAACTGCTGGTGTAGAAATTACAATGAATGTATGTAGACATTTCTACATGTATTTAGTGTTGTTTGTTTATTCACTGAAGGTGGAAAAAAAGAGATCTCTGCGCACACAAAATGACCATGCAGTTCATACATTCCAAACGAAGTAACCAGTTTTATTCCCAACACAGCATTAGATGTTATTGCGTTATGCTCTGGTGTGCTAGAGATGTGTTCCACTCATGGGGCTGAAAAAAGTGCAGTTTTGTTGTTCTTCAATTCCGCTCTTCGATCATCTTCACACCGATCATAAAGTAGTTGTTGGAGCAAGAAAGCACTTCGTCCATCTGCAATGTGCCCGGCACAGGTTCAACATCAAGATAGAAAAAAAAATCTGACTTTAACATATCTGTTACAACAATATCAGTTTTGAGGTGGGGCTGAGCAACATTTTTTAAGTAGCTTTGAAGTAAGTTTTTTAATAAATTAAAACAAAAACAATTGTACACCAATGTTAAAGCAAACAAAACATACAAATCAAATGTATAGGCTATCTTTGTGTTAACATATAACAGATAGTTAAAAGAAATGTTGTAAACCTCATTTAAAAATCAACTATAAATAAATGCCATTTAACACAAATGTGACCCAGGCATGCGCATGATATTGTACCCAAAAGAGAGGTATTTAAAATGTTATTTTTTTGTCAAATATTTGCACAGCTTACTCAGATCAAGTTTTTTTTTTTTCAGATCAAAAAATACATCAGTCAATCAGATATTTAAAAATCAAAGGCAACAGCTTACATAAATTCACATTACTAATAATTCAGCCATCAGGAAAAATTACATTATTTGTATTTGGTCAGATTTATGTACAATTCCTTCAGGTTAACGTTTTTAGTTTTCACCTTTTATTTAGGGTGGGTAAAAGCCCCTAATTCATAAGAGTTGACCTATTGTAACCTATTCATATGGACTAGTTCCCATTGTGACTGGGTCAAGTGTTATTTAATAATTATGTGTTTCATTGTATTTTTGTTTTATTTGATCAAAGTTTACATCACACCCATATGTGTCTTTTCTGAACATTCCATTCCAGATTTATTCCACCTTTGCTGTTATAGTAACCTCCACTTTTCTGGAAAGCCTTTCCTCTATTTTGGAGCATGGCTGTGGTGATTTGCCCTTGCAAAGAGGTCTGGGGCAGAGTTAGCATTCCAGTTTATCCCAACGGTATTTGGTGTAGTTGAGGTCAGGGACTTTTGCAGGCCACTTTATTTCTTCCAGTCCAACCTTGGCAAACCATGTCTTTATGGACCATTCTTTGTGCACAGGGGCATTGTCATGCTGGAACAGGTTACGTCCTCTTAGTTTCAGTGGAGAGAAATTGTAATGCTACAGCATACAAAGACGTCTTATACAATTATTTGGTTCCAACTTGTTTGGGGAAGGCCCACATATGATAGTCAGGTGCCCACAAACTTTTATAATTAGTGAACTAATTACATTATAGAAAACAAAGAATATAAAGCTAACAATGGCTCTAACCTAACCTTCATAACTTTTTATACAAATTGAGTCCTGAATTGTTACGTATTTAGAAGTGTGACACTATGTGAAAGGCTTTTTATTGTTAATACCACTCTTTCATCCACAGGTTACATTATGGTGAAATGTTACAAGTTTTGCCTACTCATGGGCACTTTTCCTAATTTAACAATTAAATACAATTTTACTCTACCACACCTATTTCCTACTTGCCTAGTGATAGCCCAAAATGAGTTACAATAGGTACAATACAATGAAACACTAAAGATTACATTGTGATGCTCTGAATTGGTCTAGTGCAACACAATGTCACAGTCAGCATGCACTAATAAAGGCAAAAACTAAATGAATAAATAATATAACCATACATAAACACACAACAAAATAAAATACAATACTGAAGAGGAGAGAGAAAGTGAAAGTGAAATTGCAACTAAAGCAGTAAGTGTGATTCAAAAGTGTTCAGACCATTCATATTCAAATTCAAATTTTATTGGTCATACACAACCATAAGCAGTACAACATGAAGTAATTTTTTTTTTTTAATGTCCAGTGACATGAAAAAAATTGACATCAAAACTAAATAATTAATATGGCAAAGAATTAAATAGAAAAAAAATAAAATAAGAATATAATATAAAAGATAGATGGCAGAAAAAGTATTAATTGTAACGGGAATAAAGTGTAGATATGTGCAGATGTTAGTGCAATGTGTGTAGTTGTGTGTAGTTGTGTGTGCAATGCAATCCTGTGAAACAACAACTGTAGATAGTTGCAGTAAAAGAGCTAACAAGAGTGCTGGCTTCGCATGTGAGAGGTAGTGGAATCAATGCCTGCATTCTGTAATGAATCAATGCAATTCAAGCATATTATTCTTTAATCTTGTTGTATATGTCCATGACATAATGAAGTAGCACTGACCTCCAAAGAGATTAATTCAGTTCAATTATATTTTTAAAGCACTTTTAACAGTAGACACTGTCATAAAGCAGCTTTACAAAACTCTGGATGTAGATTTATATTTACATCCTTAGTGTGCAAACCAGAGAGGGCAGAGGCAAGAATCTCCCAACTCCCTGGGATGGAGTGAGTCAATATACATACATACATACATACATACATACATACATACATACATACATACATACATACATACATACATACATGTGTGTTGAAAGGATGTTCAGTGTGGTATGAGCATAATAGTCTTTATGATTAGAAGTGGTTGTTAGGTACAAGTATTCAGGTAAGATTATCCACATGAAGCGTTTTTATTTTTCATACTGTACATGTCACCACCGTACCTGCCAACAAAGACCCCTGAAGTTTCCATATCAGGTCAACAGGTCCACAAATTATGTCATTGTCACATGCTGCACACCAACTTGAGCCATCTGGAAAGGAGAAATTCTTACATTAATGTTTTTATTAATTACAGTTTAGCGTTCAACACCATTGTCCTAGCTTGCCACAAAAGTGCAGGATCAGGGTCTGAGTAAACAACTGTGGAACTGGCTACAAGACATATAGACAAGCAGGGCACAGGTAGACAGAGTAGGCAGCCTTTTATCCTCCAGAGCTCTACAGGGATGTAAGTTCAGCCCCCAGCTGTACTCTCTTCATTCAACAATATTGTTGCACAACACAGCTCCAATACCATCTTGAAGTTTCTGATGACATTATTATTGTGCATCTTATATCGGACACAGAAGAGCACTGGCTGCATAGTAGTCTGACAGAAAGTGCTCCTACATCCCCAAATAAAGGAGATGATCGTACAAGAAGACACATGGAGTGATGTACACATTTATGGAGCAGAGATGGAGTGCATTTCCAGTTTTTAAATGCCTTGCAGTGCCTCCATTGACCTCACATGGTCCACACTGACATAGTTTTGAGCTCAGCAAAAAACTTATTTTCTCCTTCCTGCACAAACTGAAATTCATATAAGCTCAGACATCCTCATTAGATTTTACAGATACACTGTGAAGAGCATCCTAAGTGCATCATAAATTGGTACACAAGCTGTTTGTATAATTTCATCATATGCAAGAAGCATCTAGCAATACAAGACATCCATAACAAGCAGTGCCTGAGCAATGCCTAGAAAATCATAATGGACAGCAGGCCCCCAGGACCCTCCCTATGTCAGGTGCTGCCATCTGGGAAAAGCCACCGAAGTATCCAGGTTTGCAGAAACAGGGTTTTTTGTTCTTTGTTTGTTTTTTTTTAAATATATGAGCACTGTAATAAAAGTATTTTGGAGCCAAGAAAATATTATATGGTATTCAAAGTATGTTACAATATAAAATATGTTACAATATCAAAGGTACAATATGGTGTACTTTTGAATAAATAACCACTTGAATTAATAAATAACCATTCAAAATTAAAATGAATTAATATCACAGATTATTTTGTCACTCGTATAGTCTTATTTTTACGTGCTAAAAGTTAATGTAAAGACTCTATTTGTTGCATTTAATACGTTTGAAAATCACGAAAATAAATCTCCATACACTTCCCGTCTTACCCTCATAACTGATCCCAGCTGAATATGAAAGTCAAAATGGTTTGATGTCACATGACGTCATTCCTCGGAATATTGTAACAAAATCTGCAAGGTAAACTGTATATTTTCTCCGACGGACTTGCGCACAGTATGTTTTCACACAGAAGTTTGCAGCCAACGGGTCACATCTGGAGCTCATCCATGCGGTGACAGTGTCTACAGCCTCTGCAAAGCATTTGTAATGCTTATTGCATTCCCAGCAGATGTTCCTAATGTAAGTGATAACTTACTTGCTTATATTTAACTTATACACACACGCGCGCGCGCACACACACACACACACACACACACACACACACACCTACACACACACACACATATATATATAAAAGAAGAAAAACTAAAAGTCAGTATATCACAGAAGCCGGATTCATTCCAAAAACAATTCAATTTTATAAGGTCAACGTAAATGTAGCGCCCTGTAAAATTTCACACATGACTTGCGTGGTGCATACCAATACATTTTTTTATTGCAATGCCCTAAAGTTATGTTGTTGCCGTTTGAAGCTGGCTGCTATTTAGTTTAATCACGTGATGTCATTACTCATGGGTGGTCTGTCGTTCTCATTAGATCTACAGGTTTTTCCCCGTCAAAGATTCTCGTTCTACTTTTTATACTTTTATTTATTACAGCTACTACTAAGAGACTATATGACTTCTGAAATAGTTGTCATGTATGTAGTAATTTAAATTAAATATGCAATGCACTTACCACGACCACTTGGGAATGAAAACACACACACACACACACACACACGCACACACGCACACACACACACACACACACACACACACACACGTATTTTTATTATAATTATTATTAGTAGTAGTAGTACTGGTAATCGAAATAGTAGTAGTAGTGGTAGCATAGTGGTGGTGGTGGTAGTGTAAGCAGAGAAGTGGTCTACATTTGTGGCAAGAGGCCGTTTGATTAAATCAATAGGTTAAGTCATTTCTAAGACAATATATTTACAATGCTCTTAACCATAATTGACTGAATGTACAAGTAGCTATATTCATGCATAAGGAATATTAAGAGATGCTTGTAAAAGCGCTCTACTGACATCAGTGCTTGAGAAACAAAATTGAACACATCCTGAATCGAAGAGTTAACGATTACGTCAGCAGCATATACTGAAAAAGAAATTCATAGAAACAAAGGGCAGAATTTTAAACAAAAAATATAGGAAATGGTAAATGGTTTTATTTTGAACTCCACAAAAATAAATATGTATATAGTCCTATACATACTTTATTTACTGTAGTAGCATGGGCATTATATCAATATGTATAAGCTTCATGTTTTTCTTCAAGTGGAAGTTCTTCACTTAATTTAAAGACAATGATACACGAAATAATTTGTTCAGTGGTCTCAACATATTAGTACAAATGTAAACCAGCACACCTAAAATAACTTGTTATTAATTCAGTTATGAATTGCATATAACCTCTAGCTTTTTGTTCTGTTTATTTAAAAACCGTTTCACACTGGTTTCACGCTCACCAGTAATTAAAAACTGCAAACTACAATGAAGGACATATATGATACTTTATTTCCTTAAAGTATCATATATGTCTTTCATTGTAGTTTGCAATCGCATTGAATTGTAGTTTGTAGTTGCCTTGAAGCCAGGTCAGAAGCGCATTTTCGGTAATGCTATAAACTTTACCGTGTCCCAAAGTCATAACTGTAAGGGAAACACATTCTTCTGTCGGTAAGGTCAACTCTGGCTGTGGACAGACTTTTCTCCACGCGTCGTTGGGGGCCTTCCGCATAAAACCTTTTCTTCTCTTCCTACGTATGTCGCTTGATCCCACTGGCCACTTCTGTCCAGACAGGGGCCAGACTACTTATTGTTTACAAGATGTCTCAAGTTCAACAGCAAAGTCCGTAACAAAAGCCAGTCCGACAGACAGGCAAGGATAAAGTAGCGGGTAATACACGGAGGGGGTTTAGGGTGAGACTGATGCGTTACATGGGGGAGGGGAGTTGGACGTGAACTTGAGAGAGCTTTGCTGAAATTCCTGATACCTACACGAGTGCCAAGAAGTAAAAAGATCCGGAGTGCCCGTCATTGGCCGAATCCGTGGGATTATCAATCTCATGGATATTTGTGTTTTGTTGTTTGTTTTTGTGTTTTACTGTAAACCACATTCATACTGTGTCTATGATGGGTCATGGGTGTTTTATAACCTAATTGAACAGTGCATTTATAAATAGCCAGGAATGTGAAAACAATTATTTTACCTTTAGGCATAAAAAACACCACTAGACAGCGTAGGCTGTTCAGTGTAATGCTCACTCTACCATTATATAATCACTCTGGGCTGTAGAAAACAGAGTTTTTAGAAAACAGCTTAAACACATCCTCGGTCGTCGATTTGTTTAGGTATTTGCATGCGTCTATTACATTGACATTACATTTTTTTTTTTTTTTTGGTCAGCCCCAAATTATTTACTGATAGAGTCTACAAACCCGCCTGGTTAAATAAAAATCAATAAATGAAAAGATCACATTTATGAACTAAGTCACTGTCTTTTAAAATGCCATATCTTACTGAAGGTAAAATAGCCGAAGCTATGAAATAACTTAAATAATTAGAATAATGTACTAGGTTTAAAATGTAGGCCTAAATCAAATGGTATTTGCGACCAAACACATACAAAGGGCGTCAGTAGACTGCGGGGGGGGGGGGGGGGGGGTTGTCTAAAAACAAAGGCCATTATCTTTTCATGTAATGTTAACCCAACATTTGGCTAAAATTGGGGCAACGCGAACGGGAACGGCTGAGAGATATTGTAATATGGAGTACCTTATTTTTCCTTTATGTTTTCGAATTTAACGTGTAGTATAAGTTGGTTCCCTAAAATATACTGCCTATTGGACAGCTAACACTAGTCTTTATTCCCCTATGGGTCTAGTTAGCTACACTAAAAATGCTGTGAATTTGCACTATTTATTTTACAGCAAAACACTCTTTATTATTTTACAGGATTGTACTGTAAACGATTAGGCAATTAGAGCTGTGGTTTACTATAAAATACCAGAAACGCAATGAGTAGTGAAACGTTACTGAAAGGGGTGAGAATTGCAAAATTATGTTAGTGGATCTTTCTTATGCCCTTTATATTAGCGACAATGTTAGTCAAACCCTAATACAAACCGTGTATTACTTTATATACTAGTAAATACTTTGGTTTAGTTAAGCACGGAAATGTATCTTTTAGTGAGAGCCAGTGGAGGTGGTTGAATCACTGTAAAGGAGCTGAATTGTTGTGGTGGCTCAGTGGTTAAGATTCCGAGTTACAGATCAGAAGGTCGTATGTTCAATCCCACCACAGCAAAGACCTCAATCTTCCGTGTAGCTGTTAATCACTTGACCTTTTTAAAGCATCATCCAAATGAGCAAATGTACTGGATTATGTTTTAATTAATACCAAGTACGATATTACAGTACTTTACCGTAAATATGTTTTACAGTTATTTACAATAAGGGTTGATTTGTAATTGTATTGTAGGTAACAATGTTACGTGAATTCAATCTAGTTTGGGATCTAATGTTAGCTAGCTAGCATCGGATGTCACAGCTTCGTTTATCACAAACAATTTAACTATAGCCAGCTAAAGCAAACTCCGGGATAATTTTATCAGTTAGAATAGCAAAATTAAAACAAAAACTCGCTAAAGGGACATCGGCGAGTTCACTGCTCAGACTGCCTATGATTTTTAGAAGACAAACGTAGGCCTATGTAATATTAGCTATGAAATGCTTATTCTAGTCAAGGCCTAGGTGTCTATCGACAACTTTGAAAAGTGGGGAAGGTCTGCAACAGCACCTATCACCTACTTACAACATCGTCCTGAAGTTTACCCCGGTGGTTTCACTCCGATTCACATCTGGACCCCGGTGTAAGGTCATTCTCGTGATTCCAAAGGCGTGAGTCACACACTGCGATTAAATGGTGAGGATTTTTTCCATTACCACGTAGAATTTAAGGAGTCCAACATTGGTGACGAAACATCTTCATGACTGAATAGCAAGTCGTAACCCAGACTACTTTTTTATTTCATTTTGTGGTATTTCGGTAAAATTATTTACATATTGTTGCAATATGCTTTTAAGTCATATGTGTTGAAATATTTCCTTATTTAAATTGTACAATTTGTACACAAATTGTAACCCTTACTGTAAATCAAATCTTATTAATATTATTGACATTTTGATTAGCCTAAATACATTCTAAATGTTTACTGTCGTAAGTTCTTCGTTATAGACTTCGTAAGAACGTTCTTTAATTAGCGAGGGTTTCCCGAAACCCTTCGTAACTAAGGCAGTACGTTACATTAACGAGTAACCCGACCCATTCGTTATTCGCTAAGTACCTCGTTATTCGGAGCCGGCGTGCAGTTCTTCCCATAAAAAGACAGAGGCCGCCAATTTCTATACAACAATGCTCACAGTTAGATGACGGTTAGTTTCAGTTAGTGTGTTTCGTTTTGATAAGAAACATAGTATGTTATTTAAATTATATATAACACGTTCTCTTACATCTGACCGACAACATATTCCATTTTTTCAGCGTAGATTAGATTTTTGTTTAAATTAAAATCATGAAAATGTGATGAGTAGCAATTATTTTGGTAAACTATACATTATAGTTCCTCTTAAATTTCACCTATCACATAGTACCTGTTTTCAGTGTAGCTCTTTCAAACAAACGTAATTTATGTAGTAGCCTACGTTATTAATTACGCTTATCGTCCTCTATTTATAAATATTGTCTCTCTGCGTCTATTTTTACTGTTTAAGTCGTTGATTCATCTGTTAAATTTACCTCCGGACTGTGAATCGATTGTTTGACTATTGACTCATGCTGCTTGTCTCCAGACTTCCACTCAGCGGCGCCAACAAAAAAAAACTATTTACAACCCGTTTGAAAACACTCGCAAAACAGGCTCGTCCTTCTTTAGGTTACTCACTACGAGTCATCGTTGTCGGGAAACTCACCCCAGGTTAATTATCAGCTGAAGAAGGACAAGTGTCGAACTGAATCTTGCTATATTTTCCCTCTAAATTCATGTATGCACTTATTTGATCGACTTCAAAAACCTCGAAATATATGTAACTCGGTGGAATTATAGCCTAACTTTAGTGTAGCCCCTAGATTTCTGTGATCATTAGGTATTTCTGAGATTTCTGAGTATTAGGAAGCACAGGAACCACCATTAAATCCCGATGTAAACACAACAGAGAAGTATAATTTGTTAAACCTGTTTCGTCAAGCTCAGTGTTAACTAGAAGGGGTTGAAAGGTTCTGAGCATTTTATATCGTATTCTGTAGTATGTTTGTGGGTATAAACGGGTCTATTTCAGTATCTTTATGTGGTAAATTAATGGTAACACTTTACTATAAGGTCCATAAATAAGAAATATTTTCATATTGCGCTAATGTTAACATAATTATGAATGAATACATGCACTAATACATGCACTTAGTGCGTCCGGAAATAATGAATTGCATAGCCTACATTTACAACCTCATATTAATAGCCATTAATAAATGTAATAGGAAAGTATTAACATCGTGTTAACTCATTCTGTTAATTAATGTCATGACTTGCGTAGTAAGTAATCTTAAAGCAACTGGTTAGACGTGTTGGCATAGCATTGAGAATTGTGAATTGTTTTAAAAGAAAATAAACTTTTGGTTAACCTACATAATGTAGCTACAAAAAGACAATGGGAATGATATATTTTAATATTGTGTAATAACTGAATGAATTAAGAAACTGTTAATACTTAACTATTGCCATTATAAATGGATGTTCATATGGCTAATTTTCTCATATGATCATTATTTATTAATTAATAATTTCATTATTTCCTGATGCGGAACGACAAGTGCATTAATTAATCATTATAAATGCATTAGTTATGTATGAAAATAATGCTTATTTGTGGACATTATAGTGCTATCAAATTATTATTATTATTATTATTAGTAGTAGTAGTAGTAGTAGTAGTAGTCGTCGTCGTCGTTGTAGTAGTATTTTTGTTGTGGTTCATAAAATCGATGTACCTTCAAGCATTTGTCATCTGGAGATGACTGACAAGTGTTAACAGTAGGTTGTGCTTTTAAATTTGTCCATAAAGCCTGAGTTCCTAATGTCTTTACAAACAAGTCACGTCAGATGATGATTTTGGCCATAAAATAAGTTCACATACATGATTTTTCTTAGAATCAAACTGCATAACTGTGGCAGTTGATGTGAATACATTTATTTAATCAAGTTCTGGGCAGAACGTGTGCACAAAGGACGCAGAGCAAATAAAAGCACACGAAATAAGTGAAACACGGGGATGCGAAGGTGGGGTTGTGAAGCCAACAGTAGCATAACACTAATCCAATGGAGTTCAAAAGCAGTGATAATCGTTATCCAGTTAAACAGTTCAGACATGAACAGTGAGACAAATGACATCTATAGAAGAGTGTAAAACAAGTGATCGTACATAAATCTTTTTTCCTGAATGCGATAACCAGAAGGAAGATGTTTATGTTTTGCAGTCAGAGATTTGGATCTCAATAGCTCTCTACAAGTAGGGTACTCTCTAAAAATAAGTCAGGTGTGCACTTAAATGCACAAACCACGACCGAAATTAAGAGCATTTTATAACGTGAAGGGAAAATCCACACTAATCTTAAGTACACGTGATTTCCAAGGTCAAGGTTAAGAGCTGAATTATTGTCTCTGTATACAAGTCGCTCTCTCCTCCCCCCTTCTTCCACCATCTTGTGTCCCACCCCCAGCAGAACAAGGAAAAACTCAGGTCTTTATTTCTATGTATCAATTATTTTTTTTATTTACGCATTGCAAAGCATGATATGTTTATACAAGCTTTTCTTTTAAATGGTTGGTCCAAATAAACTGTAAATATGTTGTATCATATTTACAATATGGTGTAACAAAAGAAAGTCACGTGTCTAGGATTGTCAAAAAAGATACAAAAACAAAAACTAAAAAAAAAAAAACAAAGCAGAAGTGCTTATGAACTTGTTGCTAGTTGGCAGGACTGTTCAAGCACCCCAGCAAGATTGTAATTCGTTTCAAAGTAAAATGAATGTAAATGGGACGTTTACGGGACAACACTTGGTGTACCCACAAGCACAACTACAAATGAGTTATTTATGAAAATTAGCTAAGGCAGTAAATTACTTTAAAAGATTAACGTGATTTTTTATTGTAATATATACATATACATTTAATATATATCATTAAAGTATGTTATAAAGAATATTAATGGATATATAGTTTAATAAGCTATATTTCTACTGGAGTAACAACATCGACATGCTTAACATTCTAACATTTAGCTTGTATGCAGGAATATATTTTGGCAGGCATTTTTACATGGATGTTGTCTTTTTTATTCTTTATGTTTTCATCCTTTCATTGGTTCGAGATGCAAATACGCAGGCAATAGAACACAAACAATCCCAGTAAAAGTCAAGTCGACTTTTTTGTTTTATCTGAGTCACAGATATAAAAAAATGTCTTGTTCAAATCCCCATTATGGAGCGCTGCTTTTAACTTTGGCAACAAATTTCTTTTCCTTTACCCTCCTGTTTTGAAACCAGATTGTGATCTGCCTCTCGGACAAGTTGGTTACCGCAGAAATCTTTCTCCTCTTGTCTTTCGTGATGAATTTGTTGGCGGCATACTCTTTCTCCAGTTCCTTAAGCTGCACTTTGGTGTACGGTATCCTTTTCTTTCTACCTCGGCGAAACGAGCCCCCGTCATGTTGGTGGGCAACAACATCTGAAATGAATAACAAAAAGGGTTATTAATGACGGGCTAACTAGTTGTCTTTTCATTCTACAATCCCTGATCAGTCTCAACAGTCTCTAATCAATTCTTCCCACGTTCATGGTTCGAAGCGCTTTGGAATATACAATTTTGCGCCACTGGTATTGTTTTGAGAGGGGAAAACGAGCTTTTCTTTGTATCTTAACAAAAATGACTACAACTTCTCTGCAATATTTAAAAAAAAATGCATAAATGAATACGGCAAATTGCAATGGTTTATTTATGCTGAAATATAATTGCGTCCTGCCCACAAGGCATGCATACCTGCTAACGCAGATTTCCACAGATGGCCGGCTTGGCTCTGGTCCTTGGAACAGTACATTTGACCTCCCCATCCATTCGCCAGAGCCCACGGTTGGTAACTGTCCATAGGGAGAAGACTATCGTGCCGTGGCTCGCTGGTCCCTAGTGTCTGTACCACGGACACGTCCAAATAGCTGGCCATGGACTGATAAGGACCATGGTAGCCGTGGTAAAAAGCGAACTCTTTGGCCCTGCTTGGATATTCTTCAGATGTGACCGGGGTGTCCATGTACTTTTCTGCAGAGTAGCCAAGCGCGCTCGGTTGTGTGCAAGGCTTGAGCGAACTCCGCCCCATCCTGCAGGGATAATAACTGTTGCCAAAGTAGCCATAAGGTATAGGCCCCGTGGACGAAGCTTGGGGTACCGTTGGGCACGGAGTGCATTGCTTACTCGTCTCTCCTGAACTCGAGGTACTTACATCCACGGTGGAATAACCAGAACCATGCACAAGGCTCGAAGGGTGACCGCTCAGAGCTGAGTGAGCTATCAGATTCCTGCACTGGTTGGCCGCGAAATTGCTGCTACCAACCAGACCTTCCATGTTCTTGTTAAGCTCATCCAAGTTGTTTTCATACACAAACATTACAGTATCCGCCCAACGAGGATTTAAGACCAGGGAGGTGGTCATAGCACGCGTACCATTCGGACGGAGAATAATCGTGCAAAGACCTTATTCCAGAGCAGGACACACGGTTACATCGCCGTAGCTGCATTGACGCAATGGAGTAAAGTCAGGATTGGCGCGCATTCATTGGACGGTAGAAATGTCACGTGATTCACAACTGACACTGACGAATAAACAACAGATTTCTTTTGTCACCTTACTGTCCTGAAGAACTGGACAATATGTCCCGCATCCAGTGCGAGCGAAAGGATGGATATTTAGTGATTTGTAAAGGGAAAATATTTTTTTATATTCATCTATATGTTTATGGGCTAGATATGCACATATAGCTCTCACATTGGCAGGGATGGTGGCATTTTGAAAACCATGTGGCTTACATGATCGTTTTCATTTCTTATAGATTTGTTTAAATATGAGTAAAC
This sequence comes from Noturus placidus, assembly GCA_022414735.1. Lineage (NCBI taxonomy): Eukaryota > Metazoa > Chordata > Actinopteri > Siluriformes > Ictaluridae > Noturus > Noturus placidus. Next base: position 166,724 of record JAFFST010046386.1, on the reverse strand, counting down.
ATTTTCCGTCGTCATATGACAAAATATCCTTCTTTTGCCTCGCATTTAAATCCCTTTCATGAAAGCTTGTAAGGCTTAAAATGTGATATGCTCTGTAAATACAGACAAAATATCTTTATTTTAAAAAAAGAATGCTAAAAACGACACTGTTGAATTAACTGATGCAGTGTTAAAATAACAATTTAAAGACTGGTTTATCTAGACTATCATCATTACGGCTCCTAATAACAGGACAAAAGATGGTCATAAGTTTTATATGATTGGCACCGAAAACATTCCAAATTATTCACATCTAGTATTCCTTGCCTTTTCTCTGTATATTGTAATAACATAAAAACCTCATAATGATGTCAACCAGAAGAGAATTGGTTTTCAATTTGAGTTTTAGGTATTCTTATGTTGTTGTTGTTTTTTTTTTGTTTTTGTTTTTTTTTTTTTTGCCACTGTCTGGTTTACTCAATAGTGATCTACATCTAAATCTTACCTTCTGTGAAGTTGATTTTAAAAAATGCTAGGCAAATATCATCGAGCTAGCAGTGTTATTATTATTTTTAGATGAACCATGTTGTGTAAAGGATTTCGTCAGAGTAATAATGTTTAAAATAGTTAATTATGTGAGTGACTGGCGCTTTGGATATTTTAAAAGGGATAACCAGGACCCTCCATTCCTCCTCTATTCCTCTTCGCCCCAGGTGCCACCCCCACCCCTTCATCCAATACACACACACACACACACGCTCGAGTTTTACAGATCAGGCGGGGCCTTCAAGGTCAAGGCCAAGTTTAAAGCGACGAGACTGGCCCTCCCTGAAGGGCTTATTCAGAAGGCAACGATAGACGCAATCCCTCCTTAAACAAACTTCCCAAGTTCAAGGCCTTTGCTCTGCGTCTGTCATCACAAACATACACACTGAAGCCAGCAATATAGCCTAAAGGTAAAACAATTCATCCTACTGGGTTTAGATGGCAGACAATTAACAAAATTCGAAGTGTTTTAATCCATACCTGCTATTTCTTTACAGAAGTAAAGAAGTTCCTTATAGTGTCGGGCCACACTTGAACGGCAATCCTCCGTCCCTACAGTTGCCACTGACACGTTTGGCTCTTGAAAATCCGCTTTACATAAGAAACGCTTTAACGCTCGTATTGTCCAACTTCCTTTTTTTTTTTTTTTTTTTTTTTTTTTTTTTTTTGGAAAGAGACATACAATGTGGATTACATCTCACTGACCATCAAATTCTAATAATGAAGTGAAATATCCAAAAACTCCGAACTAAATAGACTCCAGGAAGTGCGGGTTGGTTTGTTATCTGCCTTCGGAGGAATAATACAGTCGTGTCGTCTTATGGGAGGTAAAAAAAAATATGTATGCCATTTGGATAGCTTTGGCGCAAAACTGAAGCCAAAAGCCAACATATATCTAAATTATGGTTTAAAACATTACACTGTAAGTACATCATTTTATATACAACTTTCTTGTTTAAAAAAAATGACTCAAAAAATGAAAAAAATGAATATAGCGAGTTGTAATGATATCACAGTTCAGATGATCCCTCAACATGTGTAGTGTAAAAATGGTTTTTAGTATTTAGTAGTAAAAACCACGAAAAATAATGTAGGCTACATTATAAACTATATACACAATACACAGGCTTTTTTCTTCTTTTTTCATATGACACACCTCGAGTGCAAATAAGATTTCGCATCTCACTGAGTTCTTGAAACGTCCACATTGCATAAAGATACACTCTTCAGGAGCAGATATTATTCCCATCATTGCCTAAATAATAAGACTGCATTTTTAAAATGCAAATGAAGGATTGTTGTTCTACAATTGAACATTACAGACGATCATAATAAAAGAGGTTTGACATAAAAGGGGTTGACAAAATTTAGTCTAAAATTTGTAAATAGTTTCAGACACGGGTTAACAAAATAATTCTTCTCACATGCTGTACCCACGTACACTGCCATTCTTCACGACAGAAATAATTTGAATCAATACTTTTTTTTTCTGTACTGGCGTTCTGATTCTGGAATGGGTCCTTGCTGCCTTTAAACTTATCTCTTCAATAAACACTATCATACTATAGAATATGTGCATACATGTAGGCAATATTTGTGTGTGTGTGTGTGTGTGTGTGTGTGTGTGTGTGTGTGTGTGTGTGTGTGTGTGTCAAGGGTGGGGTGGGGATAGAGACACGAAGGCCCGTATATGTCACTGCTTTTTGTCAGTGCTAAGGTTCGTTTCTTGGTAGCTCTCTAAGCGCATTCACACAGTAAAAATTGGTTCATCTCGAATAAACAGCTTAGACTTATCCAGCGTGTGAAGACTCGTTAGCAATTATTTTCAATGTAGACATTCAACTAATACACTAATTAACCACGTTGTGAAATAAGAATGAATGAGCTGTCTAATTCCTTTCATATTTAATATGACCCGAATGTACTTGACAGCATATGTCAGATTCACAGTGTAATGTGTAACGTGTCTGAAACATCTGCAATATCAGTTGCGATCGATTATTTAGTTGTTTTGTTTTATTTAGAAACTTTTCTGACCGTCAGTGTTTATGAATGACCGTCATTACTGTAGACCAATTCACTACGGAACAGTTTCAAATAAAACCCATAAAATATTTATGATTTTTGTGTAATCTATTTTTTTTAAATCTTATTCACAGTAAATATTACTGTCATTTTGTTACTGCATTCGATAAAAGAATAGATCAAAGATGATTTTCTAAACACCATTATTCTGCTAAGTCACCAGAGCGAGTGTCAGATCACACTGTAGAATCAGCGTCTTAGCCTATTTGACGAGTGAAAATATGGCTCACATGGTAAGCAGGAAATGCTGAGAATCATGTAAGAAAACTCCTGAATTCAGGCGCAATAGTCATTAGTCTTCACTTATTGGTGACTATTAATCGCGTTAAAGCAGTTACTCTGTAATGGCTTACAAATTGAACTTTGAAAAATATTTAGCAGGTGAAGCGATAATTACAGACTCATTAGCAAGCAGTAACTCGTTGTGCCTCAGCGAGATGGCCAATTTAGAGGGTGATCGAGTAAAATCCAGTAGGATCCAGTAAGATCCTTGTATAAATAGGATATGGCCATTGAGATATAAGTACTGTATTGCATTTTTTCTGTCAGTAAACGGGTTTATTCGAATTTTTTGCAGAACCAGGGTTTAGTTACTTCGTTAACTTCATCTTATGAATGTTATACAGTTAATGAAATTATTATTTTCGAAACTCTTCATATCTAAAGTGGTCCGTAATTAGATGCATTCGTGATTCACGAAGTCTGAAGTTTGCCAATCTGCATTATTATTATTATTATTATTATTATTATTATTATTATTAGTAGTAGTAGTAGTAGTAGTAGTAGTAGTAGTAGTAGTAGTAGTAGTAGTAGTAGTATAATTATTATTATTATTATATTCTCGTTTTGCAATTTGATTAATATTATGTTTTTTAATTCGCTCTTTAATTCACTGAGTTCACTCACAATTAATTATTAGGCCAGTCTTTAGCCCGGTCGGCCGCAGTACGGCTTTATAAAATACATTCACATGGTGATCGTTCAAATATATAAATATGAAAAGATAATGATTATGCAACAGCAGTGGAAAAAGGTGAGCTTTTTATCCAAATATAAACCCGGACATTTTTAGCGATGGCGCGCGGTGAAGTGCCCAGTTCATCAGTCTTATCATAATATTTGATTTGTTCATTTGTGCACAATACATTGCTACATAACTACATTAGCCTATATATGACCTGCACAGTTTCTTTATATTTCGAAAAACAACAATACAGATATCTAAGAGATGTGATTTGAGATCAGGGCTGGGGGCAACTTGGGATGTCAGGGGTTATTTCAAGGGTGGAAGCTGTCACCCAGAGCCACTCATGTGGCCACCCCCTGGGGGCACTTTAATAGTGATAAACAGGGTGTCCAGCGGTGTAATACTGACACGAATTGGTTAGATTGGGCAGCACTATGTAACTTGTGAATTTGGTAGGCTACTGATGCAAACACAGCTACAAAAAAATTAAATAAAATAAAAATTAAAAAAAATGTTTTATGCGACTGGTAACATGCTTCATCCCTATGCACACCTCTTCAGTCCAATCTGAAGCTGTCGTAAATAATTCAGGGCATTGCATGTGCAGGTGTCATCACCATTGCTATACAAATGTCTGGGAGTAAAACTTCTTCTCCGGAACGGCGCTGCATAGGGTCGATTTTCCTTGAATTGCATGCATATTATTCCCATTCATTCATTCATTCATTCATTCATTCATTCATTCATTCATTCATTCATTTGCACACCCTAGCAATTACCAAAGCAGAGAATAAGCCTTTAACCTGCTTATATTCAGATAGATTAAGCGGGGTAGGTTGGGGAGGGGAGTTATTGGTTGATAAAGGTTCAAGAAGTTAAACGAACTAACCAACGCACTGTCACGATTACCAAATATTTAATTCCCTTAGTACTGTTTTAGACCTATTGGATTGTTGGCTTGTAGAAATCAAATGCATTGATCAAATACATTACAACACAATGAAGTCAATGTTTTACATTGACATTTATGTATTTGAATAAGCATTTCCCATCAATAATCAACATTGTTATCAAAATAATCATCAAAAATCATCAACATTGCAATTTTTCTAATGATTTTTTTTTGGAAATTGTAATATACAAAAGATATTTTTTTTGGTGACTCCAGGGCAATTTGATCCTGAGCTCAGGTATGGGCTCTGCATGTTGTCCTCATGTTAGTGAGGGTTCTCCTGATTTCTCTGAAAGGATTCACCTGAAAAAAACTTGCGAGTTGATGGACTGGTTACTCAAAATTGTCCATAGGTGTAAAAGAATGTCCCTGTGCTATGTGTGTGCATGGTGTCAGTGATGGACTGGTGTCTCTTACAAGGTGTATTCTTGCCCTGTGCTGAGCGTTCCTGGGATAGTCTCTGGTTCCACCATGACCCTGACCAAGATAAAGTGGTTACTGAAGATAAATTAATTATTGCTTGATTGAATGAATTGATGATTTAATGAATAAGACAACATAAAGTGATTCTTTCCTCTATTTTAGCAGTTTATAAATCAATTAATCAATTGTGTACACTTGTAAAGGATTTCACTCATCCAGGTCATGAAAGATTATGTTTTCACCTATTGATGTCCTAGGGCAGATGTACTGTACGCGAATGTACAGTAGACGTCCAACCTATTGTACAAACCTGCAATTATATTCATTAAGGTGGTCATTTTCTTAGTGAAAATCTTATGATTTCTGGCATAATTTTCTACAGCATTCATAAGATCTAATTTTGCAGAGTGAAGACGAGATTTTGCTGTGGTTACTCAAATGAGCATAATGAACATTATAATAGCATCTGTACAGAAGCATTCTTTACAAAATTATGATCTAATTTAGTTATGAGAAACCAACAAGCAAATGAAATTTAAGTAAACAAAAAAAATCTTATAGTGTTCATTGTTCACAATTTTCCAATGTATGTATTACATTAGTTTCTTATACATAAAGTTATCTAGACCAAAGTTTTCTTTTGGTTTCATCTGCATATAGTTTTATCAGATAAGCCTATAAACTATATAAAAGCACTCTCAGTATTCTCTGTAGGTTTGTATGATAAGGCAATTACATGGTAAAAAGGACTGACAGATTGCAATTCAAATGACTGCAATTCAGCTCTCAGTGTTTTTACTTAGACAGTGTGTTCTTAGAAGGGATTTTTTAGCAATTCCTTCAATTGTTGAATACTTAATGTGGGAATAGATCAGCAATGTAATAGCTAGTACTTTATTCAATATAATCACACACACATGAAAAAGCTACATTTCAAAAATAGGTTACATTGGCTCTCACCCCACTCCTCTTCTCCAGTGTTACATGCATGTAACTAAATTTGTTCAGGAAACTAAGCATTCAGCTAATAATATATTTTAACATATATGTTCTATTCATACCTCTAATTCTAAATGTTTCTTGCTCATCAAAAATAGAAGGATATGTTTATTTGGGCCTTTATGAAAAATATTATGCATGCACCTTCTGTCCCCATTGTTGTCCTCAACTATGCCATACTCAGAGAAGAATTTAGTTTAAAAATATACTGATAACATATTTGAAGGGTGCTTACACATGGGCTTTATAACACATTCATAACCATTACATTAAGCTTCTATGAAACAGTATTAGATTTTTTATGAAAGTCTTATGTCAAAACTTGTCTGGTGACATTATAGGTGCATGTAAATCATCCATAATATTGGCATACATCATTTAAGATTCATATTACATGGGAACAGTGCTTTATGACAGTGTAATAAATCGAAAATGTTCATTCATCATTCATAAGGTTAGCATATATGCTTTTTAATTTCATAAAAGTTATAAATGGGATGGACCCTCAGATACATAGTACCCATGCATAAATTAAGTAAACAGCTCAAAAAAAGGAAAGTTGACATATACCTAATGTGTTCATCTATCAATCCTGAGAGGTCTTTTCTCTCCACTCCTGTAATGTCACTTGACAAGATTTGAGAGAGATCTATTGATAAATTGTCTAATGATGCTCATTAAAATATTTTTGTAATTTTTATCAATATTTATTAATGTTTATTATTTGTTTTATATTTATGAATGTGTTATGAACTGGAGCCTTTTTATCTCCACTCCTATGTAACATAATGGGTAAAAACTTAATACTGTCACCTGATGAGCTTTGACATAAGATTTCATAAAGCATCTACTACTTGTAACGATGTAATGGTTATGAATGTGTAATTAAGTCCACATGTAGGTACCCTTCAAATACTGTGTTACCAATACATTTATATTCTCCAAGTTATCAAAGAGAACACTCGAAAAAGTTCATTTGCATTAAGCAGCCCAAGTTCTAAATTATACTGATTAAGAAAGTGTTGATTGATTAATAATATTGATATTGATGCCAAAGCCATTTCGCAGGGTCGTCTCAAAGGGTGGGCAAAAGGGGAGGCCGACCGGGGCAGGGTGTGTGCTTGGGGGTGTGGGGTTGTGGGGGGGGGGGGGTTTGGGGGGA
>JAFFST010046386.1:125373-142608 GCA_022414735.1 Noturus placidus | reverse complement strand
TGTCCAGGGTGTACCCCGCCTTGTGCCCGATGCTCCCTGGGATAGGTTCCAGGTTCCCCGTGACCCTGAAAAGGAGTAAGCGGTTGAAGATGGATGGAGATGGATGGACAATATTAAGTTGATGTAATTATAAACATTACTATGTAACACAACTCATCAAAAAATGTTTGCAACTTAAAATATTTAATTAAATCAATAAATTAGCATTTTTATCATTTAATTAAGTTGTGGTAATAGGTCCCCTGAATTACTTTCAGAGTGTTGAGTGAAAGGATTGCATTCATGTTCTATCAAGTTTTTCATTTTTGGCGATTTCGTATTTATTGATCTTTTATAATTAAAACACTTTTTATGCACCATTACATAAAAATGGCTAATTTCAAGGTTTTCCAGTATTTAAATTTCAAAAGGCCCAATTCAAGCACTTCAAGCACCTTGTATGAACTCTGCCTCTCGCCAGCTTCTGTCACCTGACCTGACAAAATAACACATTGATGCACGCCCTATGAACATTGAGGAAAAACATTAATGGCTTAGTTCAGTAGGCTATTATTATTACCAGTATTGTTGACTCTAAACATTGGCAATTGATAAAATATTTTAAATGATTTACTCTTTGACTTGTTGTAAAGTAGCTCATAATGTTTACTTTTGTGTGTGCGTGTGTGTGTGTGTGTGTGTGTGTGTGTGTGTGTGTGTGTGCGTGCGTGTGTTTGTGTGCGTGCGTGTATTTGTGTGTGTCAGTCAGGATAATGTGGTGATATGCGGAGTCAGGATGGCACCCGAAAAAAAGAAAGGTGGACATTAGGAGTTACTTTACAACAGTATTTGTACTGTTTTTCGTATTTTCGTGCACAGAACAGAACTGTTCGTATAAGGATGGTGTCTTCCTCATGTACTGGTAACCTGTCTGTAACCTCATGTACTGGTAACATGTACATGGTTGACAGAGATTTGGCACTTCTTACAAGTTGATGTAGATGCAGAGATCACAGTTTGTGTACCACAAATTGTGCTGCTACCTGTCTTGGTCAGGTCAAGACGTTCTTAACCTCAATGAGACTTTTCTTTGTTAAGTAAAGGTTAAATTAAAAAAATATAACAATAATAATAATAATAATAATAATAATAATAATAATAATAATAATAATAATAATAATAAATAAATAAATAAATAAATAAATAACCACAACACAGAGATGGACAACAATGGCTATATATAAATTTATTTTATTTGTTTGATGAAAATTATTGCTAGGGCTATTCAGTAGTCACTGGAGATTGGTAGGGACATGTCAATAGTATCCCAAATAAATTCGATGCCCCAGGAACTGTCGCTCACTCATTTCACCATTCTGTTTAAACTCTACAGACAGTGTGTGAAAATTTCAGGAGATCAGTAGTTTCTGAAATACTCAACCAGCCTATCAGGCACAAACAACTATACCATGGTAAAATTCACAGAGATCACATTTTTCCCCCATTCTGATGATTGATGTGAATATTACCTGAAGCTCTTGACCTGTATCTGCATGATTGCATGCGTGTGCTGATGCCACATGATTGGCTGATTGAATAACTGCATAAATGAGCAGGTGTACAGTTGTTCCTATTAAAGTAGATGTTGAGAGAATATTCATTGTTAGCAGCCAGACAATGTGTGTGTACACTATAATGCATTTGAAAATGTTCTAACGGTAATTGAATCGATGGGATTATGTAATGTATCAATTTATTATTTTACAAACTGCTCCAAGTCCATTTAAAGTATACCATTAGTTGCTAAACTGCCTGAAAACAACAGGATTGACTAGTAGCTTATACACTATATGGTCAAAAGTATGTGAACACCTAAGCATCACACTCATTTTGGCATTCCCCAACAGTTGCCACAATGTCGGAGGCACTATTGTCTTTGTATGCTGTTGAATTATTAAGCAGTCTGGGTCACACATGTTCCAGTGTCATATTAAAAAACATGTTCAATATATATTTTAAAATATCACACAAACATGGATTTCACAATAGTCAGGGTTATGAGTCTGGATTACATTGAATGTCAGCAGCTTGAAGCAGGAAATGACCACTCTCACTCAACTGCTCTGGAGGTCAAATTCAATGTCTGTAAATTAACCATGTCCATATCACCACTCCTATATGAATAAGATCATAGTGTAATTAATACATTCAATTCATGTTTCATAACATACTTTTTTTTTTTAAATAGGTATGCTTGCACTTTTTTGTATTTGAGAGAAAAGCCATTTAACCATCAGTTTCTAATGTTACCATGGAACCTATTGTAATACTCAGAATCTTTGTCACATCCTAGCCAATCAGAAATGTTTAGAACCAACCAATCATGACAAGTAATTTCATAATGTGGAAAAGTGGCAATATTGTTTAGCCTATCAGAGGTTTGGGGTAGGCTTTTGCATTTAATCTACAATACACAAGCCTCATCACCTCCCAATCAATATATGTCAATTCCCACTTAATATATTTTCATTGCCAACAGTCTGCACTTATTTAAAAAAAAAAATGACAGTTTGTGACTTCTTATCTTCCCTTCATTTTGTCAAATTTTGTTCAGTAATTATAGAAGTCAATATATGCAAACTGCCCAGTAACAGAACTGTGCATACTGTGTATTGTATTGCTACAACACAGCTTGTTATTTGCTTTAATAAGGAGTTCTCTTCAGCTGCAATAGCATTAATGAGGTTGGGCACTGATGTTTGGTGATAAAGCCTGACTCAAAGTTGGCATTACAGTTAGGAGGTCAGCCCTTTTCAGGCCATGCCTGAAACAGCATCTCAGTTGTTGACACTTTACATTATTATATAAAGTTTGTTTGTTTTTCTTCATTTTAAACAATTCTACTTGTTTATTTTCAGTCATTGTTTAGTTGAATTACCCAAATTTATATAAATCTTCAGGCATTGTTACTGTAACATTTACTATATATGTGGCTTACAGCCTCTATCACTGAAAGAACAAGATATTTGGTTCAGTAGGCATAACATAAGTCTAAAAATATTGTGTGTAAAGCAGTAAATTACACCAGAAGTGGACTGTGCTCAAAAGGACATGATAACTAATCTTGAATTTCACTGCGCTGTAATGTATGTGCCTTCTTCTACACTTACATATTTTTTATATCTGGTGTGTGGCTTGAGTTTCTCTTAAGCAATTAATAAATTTCACTTAAAGCCCATGTACAGTTTAAAAATGAATGGGTACCGGACCTGCACATCTACATGATCTGTGAGAACACAGTCATCAGGTAGAGTGCTTTCATTGGGCTACACTGTGTTACTGACACTTTAAAATAAGTACATTACCTTTGAACTTTTATCCACACAGGAAATCTGTAAAATAACATCCATTGTAGATGTTTGTTTTTTACAACAATATGGGTGCTGTTGTAGCACTTTATAACAACAGTACCATAATGACCCAGAACATTCTGTTTGTATGCACATTTCTCAACTAGCTAGGCCTGCTAATGTACATATTTACAGTATGTACACATTCCAATATATGTATATTTTGTGTAACAATCCTCAAATATGGTAGTGGAAATGTAGTCATGGTAATATGGTTGCAAAATGTGACCTACATAGTCACCCAGTGATAGTATATATGCATAGTGAGCATGCTAAAAGAGGAGAGTGAGAGAGAAATATATGAGGTGGTATGAGGATGGAAATAAATATGACCCTGGACTGTGTAAAATGCAAGATATGGTCAAAACAATCAAACACAGAGACAGGTTGTGAAGGTGCACTGAATATTGACCATCTCACAGTTTATACCTACTGACATGTAAAGGGTCATGTGATGTCATCAGCACAGAAATGCATTGTCTGAATAATATGAGTCCGTACATAAAAACTGCAGCCAAACTGTGAAATGAGAAAAAATTCCAGAAAAAGGGAATTTTGAAGATCACGTCCAACCTTTTACTGACATTACCATCAGACAATGACATATTGGTAAAAAAGATAACAGCTCCACTCAAACATGAGTATGAGTCATCACATGTGCCGTTTCCATGGCATTGGACCCATATTCTATAAAGAGGACAATATTTTTCTTCTGGTAATATTGGAATTATAATGTATTTCAATTAATAAGCTACTCATAAAGCCATTCAAGTAGAGCATGCATATTGGCAGATATACTAAATCATCTTGTCACGTCACGGAGGTAAGGACAGATGCAGATGCAGAATCTAAGTTCAAATGTTTTAATGAACCAGGACTAGAATGACATGAGACAGGCCATGTTTGCAAAAAGATAAGACATTTTATTGGCTCCAAATGACACAAACAAACACAAAGTCAGCAATGACACCAGCCTTGAAAATAAGTTATGGGTGGTTTGTTATAACAGTCTCTGCCCAGTATTTTGGACATTAAGTGAGAGACTCCAATTATGGGCCCTAAAAGCCTCAGTTTAAGCTTGAGCAATAGTTTAAGGTGCAAAGGGAACAGGAACAATGGTTTGGTAAAGCATACATTAACATTAGCTTTCATCAATGACAACATCATGAAATTCAAGATATACAACAGTTTAATTTAACTAGATGATGCTATAGATACAATTGGGAAAACTGTTGTATATGAAATGCAGTACTATGTTTCACTTTCCTGTCTTTGCTTTGGCACACACAATAAAGTATACTCATCTTATCAGCCCCAGTAAAGCCATAATTTTCAGTTTCTGCACAGACAAATACACTTAAACGTGTCACAGAACTGTGTGTTGCATCAACCACTAAACTTCACATCTGCGAGAGAGCATGTATTGTTCTAAAAGTTATCATGGCTTTAGTTATCAAACATGACATATTCGATAATTGTTTCAGATGGCAAGGCAATAAATGACTATGAGGGATTTGCTGATTCAGCTACAGGAGCATTAGTGTGGTCAGGCACCAATATCAAAATTCATCTCATAGGTGTTCAGTGGGGTGAAGGTCAGGGACCTGTGCAGGCCACTCAAGTTCTTTCACTCCAATCTCTGCAATCCATGTCTTCATGGACCTCAATTTATGCACAGAGTCATTTTCATGCTTGAACATGTTTTCGGCTTGGCCCTTTAGTTCCAGTGGAAAGAAATTGAAACACGACAGCATAAAAAGACATCCAAAACAACTGTGCCTCTTTGTGGCAACTGATTGGGGAAGGCCCACATGAGGGTATTTTCATCCAAATGAGGCAAACAGTATTGTAATTACAGCACTTTTTAAGTGTATGGTGGAACAAAACACGCTGCATCTGTTGAAAATTACATAATGTGACTTACCCATCCCCTATCTGTGTACAGCTTGTGTACGACCCTCAACTCACATAAAAATCAATTGTGCAGCATTTGTTGGTTGCCTATTTTGATATCGACTCCATTTCCCACAACACACAATTACAAACACCACCATATGTTTAGTCACATTTTTCTGAAAGTTCCCAGAGATGTTGAAGTGAGCGTGCCATTATTATTCAATTAGCCTTTCACAGCAAGTTTACCAAAGTCATTTGGTTGCGAATCTATAATAATAATAATAATAATAATAATAATAATAATAATAATAATAATAATAATAATAATAATTATCATCTTACTGTGGTGTTCCCTGCCTATGAACAGATGAGACAAAGATCAGCTTGTATCAGGATGATAGGAAAAGAAGAGTATGGAGAAAGTAAGGAACTGCTCATGGTCCGAAGCATACCACCTCATCTTATATTGTGGGCATGCATGGTTGCCAGTGGAATTGGTTCTCACATTTGAAACATGTTGTAATTCATACACCATTCATCCAATTTGGATGTAAATATCCTTAAATTAAAGCTAAAAGTCAAATCCAGTTTACTGTGGTAGACAGCTAAATAATATTTATGTTATAAATATTAATATTAGTATTCAAGGTTCTGCACTGCATTTCTAGATCCCTAAGAAAATTTGTGATATTGATCATGTTAACTGTTTTGCACAAAAGATCAAGCCTTTATTGAGTCTTATCCATTCCATTAAAGCAGGAATTCAGATGACAATCCAATGGATTTGATATAACATGAATCGTCAGGTTTTACAAACTAGCGGAATCAAGGGCAGCTCAAATTTAATGTCATTATAGCAAAAGGGGGAAACCCCAAATAATAAGAAATTCTGAATTTCATGTAAATATTTCTAACTCTGGTTACTGCTGATAATACAATTAAACTAAATTATCAAATTATTGTATAAAATTATTATATACCATGGAACACTGTAAAGACAATAATCTACAAGTAGTGAAAATGTGATACAACAGTAAAATTACTAAGAACAGGACATCTCTCTAAATTTGATGAGAAGCCCAGGGAGGCTGCCAAGAGACCTACAGTAACGTTAAAAGTATTGCAGCAATTGCTGGGTTATTTGGTGTAATGAGACCAAGACTGATATGGGGTGGCTGTGGCTCAGGTGGTAGAGCGGGTTGTCCACTAATCGTAGGGTTGGCGGTTTGATTCCCGGCCCACATGACTCCACATGCTGAAGTGTCCTTGGGCCAGACACTGAACCCCAAGTTGCCCCCAATGGCAAGTTAGCGCCTTGCATGGCAGCTCTGTTACCATTATGTAAGTGTGTGAATGGGTGAATGAGACACAGTGTAAACCGCTATATAAGTGCACCATTTATTTACCATTTACTGAAATAGTGTATTTGGGTTTTCAAACTGCTGTGTTTCAAAGTGCTGTGGTGCAAAAACATATCTAATGCTCCCAGTCATGATACAACATCCACCCAAACTAAAGAACCTGAAGCAAATCCGCCAGAAAGTAACGGGCAAGTGTAAGGCCCGGCACGACTTTGACAAGGGCCAAATTGTGATGGCCAAACGACTTGGTCAGAGCATCTCCAAAACGGCAGGTCTTCTGAAGTGTTCCCAGTATGCAGTGGTTAATACCTACCAAAAGTGGTCCAAGGAAGGATAACTATTGACAGGGTCATGGGAGCACAAGGCTCATCGATGTGTGTGGGGATCAAAGGCTAACCCGTCTGGTCCGATCCCACAGAAGAGCTACTGTAGCACAAATTACTGAAAAAATGTAATGCTGCATATGAATGAAAGGTGTCAGAATACACTGCGCATCACAGCTTGCTGAGTATGAGGATGCAGATCATTCAGAGCGCCCATGCTGACTCCTGTCCAATGCCAAAATCACCTACAATGGGCACATGAGCATTAGAACTAGACCATGAAGCAATGGAAGAAGGTGGCCTGGTCTGATGAATCATGTTTATATGCAAGTGCATCACTGACCTGAGGAAGAAAGGGCACGAGGATGCACTATGGGAAGAAGGCTAGATGGTGGAGGACGTCTGATGCCCTGCGCAATGTTCTGCTGGGAAACCTTGGATCCTGCCATTCATGTGAATGTTACTTTGACAAATATGACCTACTTAAACATTGTTGCTGAGCAACTACACCCCTTCATAGTAACACAATATTAGGCAGGAGGTTTTAATGTTATCCTTGAGATAACAATTAGATATGCTTTGTTGCTTTGTTCTGAAAACCAAATGTGATTCTAAATGTTATTATTAATGTTGCATTAGAATTATTATTGTATTGTGTTGTGTAGGTATGCTGTGTGATCAAATGAGTAGCTTAAAGTACAATGCCAACCATGTTATTACAATATGCAGTTAAATAGCAGGGGAGCTTAATTGTGTATGTGGTACATGAAGTATGCTTCTGGCCCTGAATACAGAGAAGCTAGTCTGCACACTTACCCTGCCAATGAGACATACTATACTTTTATTGGCCTCCACACACACAGAGTCTGCACAGGTCCTAAAGGCTATTGATTCACCCTCCCTTCATGCTTCCTTTGCAACTGCAGTCAGCAAAATTGGCTATGCTCTATAATGAAGCCTATTATGAACTGTTATACACTGGTTGTAAGAAAGTAGCGGCTGCTGGAGAAATAAGGCAGATTCAGTTATAAGCAGTTCAGAAGCATCACATTTAATATTGCCTTTAAACACCTTTCTTAGCCAGTCATAATGCAATATACACTCAGCAGCCAGTTTATTATGAATGCCTGTACACTGAGTGACAGTTCTACCTACCTGTCCATGCGCAGCAATTTGAAAAAATGTGGTTGGTTGACATCACGTGTCTTGGAGAACGCACAAGCTAGTTTCACCAGTGAGTGTATATCCCTTTTAGCTCTGATGTAACATTTGGGGATTTTGGGACCTTCCTAATTCAATTCAATTCAATTCAATTTTATTTGTATAGCGCTTTTTACAACAGACATTGTCTAATGACAATATTTTGTTGCTAGCAGCTTGTGAACGAACATGAGTGTTAATAGGCTACTTGGGAGAATGTTGTAGCATAATGTTAGATATGAGGGTGGCACGTCGAACCAATATCTGACCAAGCAATAAGTTAGAACAATACACTATGAACACAGTGGAAAAAAATAAAATATCATTGGAACGCTTGTGCTGCAGTGGAAAATTAAATTCCTTTGTGGCGGTTCCACTGAAAATAAATAAAATAACGCGTTACTAATAGGGAACAATGACATTTTACCTTCTACTTTTTCTCCTCCTGCACATCATCGGCTATTGCATATGCTCAGAGTATAGCTATCTTCTTAGTTGTTTTCAAACAGAAACGAGAATGATCACAACTGGCTAATACTGTTTCTCACCATAGCCAATATATTGTGATAAAACAAACTATGGTTTGAGTATTTCACACTTGGGTTAAATATGGAATCAATGAAGAGTTCGTTATAGCGTAATTACAGCATGTATGTTATGGTATGGTAATACACCCATCGATAAGCAGAAGAACTACAATTAAATATTTTAGCGAGGGTTCAAACAAACAAACAAAAAACACGAACAAAAACAGTGACGTAGTAAAAAGGTATGGTTTCTCACAGTGGGAGAGAGAAGCTAATACCATCCTTTCAACTCTGTGGAAGCTTGTCTCCCTTTGTTTAAACTTGCGTTGTGGTCTATTTTTCGAGATATTTCTATCTTGACCACCGGTGACACAGAGTTATATCGTTTGGGGTATCCACTATGGTCAACCTGCTCTTATAGGGTAATAAGAGCTAAGGTAATCTAAGCACCAGACCTTTTTTCAAACCTTAATTGTTGGGTGAAAACCGTTATACTGATATGACTCAATTATAGTCTAGGCTTTCCAGGAAGACTCGTGGCCACACTGGAACAGTATTTTTATTTTCTCTAACTCAATAATGCCAATGATTTTTCTCTTTTATTAAAAAAAAAATACAGTAGATTGTATATATACACTAACTACATGAACAGATAACCATTATTATCTATTGGTAACCAATTGATTGCTCCCACATTTACACAATAACACATTTCTCACACAATGAATGTTTCAGTGTTGTAATGTGTTAATGCATAGTGTAATCATTGTGTATTTGTATAAAATATTTATTTATTTTTTGAAACATAGAAAAAATAAAGTAATATTTTGAGCATCCAACCAACCTAAGACATAGGGCGATTCATTAAGTCCCTCAGTGCATGCTTGCCTAAAATGTGCACCTTATGAAACCTGGAATAGAAGAATGGTATTGCTCTGTGGTATTGTACCTTGTGCCACCTACTGGACAGCATCATACGCTTTTTCTGACATTGCTTCCACAAGAGAGTTTGTCACAAATCTGGGTTGAGGGACGTCATTTTACGAAAATGTTCGTACGATGAGATTGGATTTTAAAATCCGTGGATTTGTTCTTATATTTAAAGTGAGGTGCAAATAAGAGATTTTTAATAATAAACCTGTCTTGAATGTATTCTTATAGGTACACAAGGTGAAACGTTTGTGTATGAACAGGCCTAATATAGCCTAGTAGTGTTGTAGTATTATATAGTAAAATGTGAAATGGACAATACATGCACGTTTGTAGGTAATAATAAATTAATAAATTAATAAATAGTCTACTACAGGTACAGAAGGTGTCCCCTTGAGGCCTTAACCCCATCGAAAAAAATACCTTTCTGAAGGGATAGATAGATAGATAGATAGATAGATAGATAGATAGATAGATAGATAGATAGATAGATAGATAGATAGATAGATAGATAGATAGTACACAAAGTGTCCAGAGAAACAGGATGTTTCGAACAAAAGTCTTTTTTATTTTACTTTTATTGAATTAGTTCTTAAAATAGACGTAAATAATTATTGTAATTAATTAATTTATATTTTATTAGTATATATGCTATTGTTTTTTATCATACTTTTCTCTGTGATACGCCCAACAAAAGGTGTTATTAATATTTTAACCCCTCACTGGTCTGCTATTGTTAATTACTGATTAGGACAATAAATATAAGCTATTTTGCATAACGCGTCCTTTCTGCTTCATGTGCAGTTGACGAGGTCCTCTAAACCTGGTACTTTACGATTAAGATTTCTGCCTCATATTTTTTTTCCTTTTTCCTCCAGTGATAGCTATTTAAAAAGAAATTACCATTAATTAATCTTGCCATTTGTGTTGCTGGCTCATGGGGAGTCGATTCGTTTGTTCATGAGTGGATGGTTTTAAGATCATTTACAATTAATAAACAGTCTACAGTTAAGATAGGGACATGTTTCCGTGTGTATGAAAGTGTTTATAAATGAAGCTCCAGGATCACAATAAGTGTGCAGAATTAATGGCCATTATGACTTGTCTATGCTGGTAAAAAATAAATAAATAAACAAACAAATAAATAAATAAATAAATACATAATAATAATAATAATAATAATAATAATAATAATAATAATAAATAAAAACAAACAAACAAACAAATAAATAAATAGATTAAATGAAATAAAATAGTTCACATTCTACATAATAAATAATGGAAGATGCAGAGAGGAACGTAATGAAAGTAAATATACTTTCTTACTGAAAATCGATGAAGGACAAAACGTGACTCCCAGTGGTCTGTGGTATGTCCACAGCTGTATACCATATTCTTGTATACATACCTTTTGTTTCAATGTCGTTTATTAATCATTCATAGAGGTTACTAAATTATATGATTTAAGAAGACCAACTTAATTATAAGACAGGAATTATAGGGGTGAGGGAAAGTTAAAGGCACATACAAATATTCCACACTCAAAAACAGGCCAAGATAAAATTGATGAGTGTATTATATTATGATCAGGATGCTGTAAAAATCATGCACCCTGACAATAATTAAGCAGAGGGCATTCTGACTTCCTGCGGTTAGGGAAGAGACTCTTTAAAAGGCCTGCCTCTTGTAAACAACATCAGAGGAAGCTCATTCAGAAGGACCTGCATCTTTCATATGGCGCTTAATACTTATTCCCTGACTGTTAAAACTTCTCTCTGCACAGTTAAAAAAAAAAGCCGTGCACCACACCATGCAGTAAAGAAATCGCAATAAAACAGCCTATGTTGGAGCTACATAAGAGTCTGGACTTTAACTCTACTTCCTCTAAGTCCTTCAACAGCCCCTGAATGTCATAGAGTATGTCTGAAATTTTAAAAGGTATTTACAATTCAGTCAGTGTAATGAGATTCAGTCCTTACAAAACCGGTTACAATGATTAGAAATCTATGTTGTACACCTTATAATAGGTATATGTATAAGTCCCTGGTTTTTGCTATATTATTTAGGTAAGATATTCCTTCGACATGACCCAATCTTAATGAACAGTGATGTTCACCAATAAATTATGTTTCATGGGTTGATTTCTGAGAATATTTTTGGTCCTCCTCAAGCTGACGCCTCTCAGGACAAATCTTCATGTGCCACCCTGTAGCTGTCCAGTCTGTTTTGGGTGAGCAAGCCATTAACTGGGTGCAGACATCAAAAGTGAGCTAATAAGTGAAGCAGACCCTAGATCTTTCACACGGTTCTGGAGACCCTGGGAGGTCAACAGAGAGAGCGATGCTTGCTGCAGGAGTGGTTTTTATAGACAGGTACTGTAATCCGAGAGCCATGGTGCTGCTTGCCACGTTGTTTCCCCACTGTCTTTACAGACATGCAGCTGCCCATAACCCATGTCTGCCTTCAGGCTTGAGAGCCCACCACCCTCTGCTTCTGACCTCCCTTATGCTGCAGCCCTCCGACTGAAGAAATTATGTAGATACCCATTTTCCACCAACATGGTGTTGGTGCAGGTGCTGGAACTAGTGCTACTTTAGGGAACAAATATCCGTTGTTAACAACTGATCCTCATTTCCACTGGATTAAGAGCCAAACATAATGTAATCAGATGTGACAGTTTGTTAATGCACAGCAGAAAAACAGTGACAACAAAATAGTTGCATTTTTAAGACAGTATTTACAAAAATTCATATATAGAAAGCATTTCTTAAACCATCATTCAAGAAAATCAACAGGACAGACACAATATTGTATCCAAGATATCAAAAATTATGTGAGGGAAGACAGCCATGTTTTATGGAAGGACTGGTGCCATTGTGGGTTAATCTTTACCTAACTTCACTCACAAAGACACAAAACACTCATATTACTGCACAAGATGGAAGACTTCAGCTGATATATTTCATCCAATGAATAATATAAATATGACATAATGTCAGTCATCACTCTTGATTTGCAAAGGTCATTAAATACCTTTTTTCTTAACAGTCAAGTAAACTAATATTGCAGTCAAATTTCAGTCTTTTATCTCTCAGACATATCTTTAAAAATTCTAGAGTTACAGGCTATATAATGGGTACTTATATAATAATACTTATATATAATATAACGTGAAATTATATACAAAATAACATGCAAACAAAGACCCAGTGAAAATATCAACAGTGAATAAAACCTTAGGTCCTTATTTGTAGTAGTTTATATGTTTTTTACTTCCTAGCAGTGGCTAACTGTCTGCCCACGTTTCAATAGCAAATGAAGTACAATAAACTGCAAATAGTATGTACTGAAATATCAGCTATACCAAAACTTTTCATTCAAAAATGTCCAAAAATGTAAAGCAAAAAAGAACTGAGGTATATTGAAATGATTTTTAAACATGTACCAATGTTTTATAGTAATAAAGCAATAAATATTTTATAGGATACAGACTTCAAGAAATCATGTACATTGTAATTAGGAGTGCACAAGCAGGAAACTACATGAACTGTCATTTATTAATATGTCTTAATGTGCAAGTAAATTTTGTTAAGTTTGCAATCACTACAATCACAATCTACATTCCATACTAACTTGTTTAGCTGTTTCTAGGACTTTACAGTCCTTGAGAGTCTATAAATAACATTTCTTTAAAATTTTATTGTTCTATATTCAGAACAAGTTATGCGCTATGCATTTGCTAATACCTGTATTCTGGGACATGTCTCTATTAAAATCCTTTTTAACAAAAATATAATGTGCTTGTGTGACAGAAAGTTGTGGTCTACTTTTCTATTCTTGTCATATCATTTTCACATTGTTTATCTTTTAAGGAAAATGATCAGTCATGGTAACATTCTCTGGTTCACAGTATAGTTAACTGTGTAGCTTAAACAATTATTAAGGATAATCCTATTACACACATTATTATTGTGTGGATTATGTTGTTCCTTTTGTAATGACCATCATTGTGTGATTTATTATTTCACTGTGCTCTTTTTTATTCAAAGGCCATGAAGTTGTCTGCCTGTCAATACTAACTGTTGGGGCAATAAGTATGGTTGAATGACATTCAGGTTGAGACCCACCCCCTCATGTCTCCAGCTGTAAGGTCGCCATTTTGTCTTCCTCTTGGAGCAGGGCCTATAAATCATGGGTCTCCCAATTTCCCTCCTCCTTGCTTTCTCCTCCCCATGCTTTCAATTAATCTGAATGATTTCTACAGAAAATCCAATGGGCCAATCAATTCACCTGCACATTTCAATACAACGCCTGATCTGTCCACAGCTTCTGTGTGCCTCCATTGCTCTTGTAAAAACATTATTAATTGCTGCTCCACCATGCCATTCATCTCTGCCAGCCTCAGCACCAGGCTCTGTGTAACCCAGGAGTGTAATAACACTGTGAATGCCTGCTCACAATCCTCATATCCATTCCAGCCTATTAAAAAGCAGCAGCTTCTCAAGCTTCACAAAACTGACACTGGGACTGGATGGGGGTTGGTAGTGTTGTATCCATTCACTGCTGATTACTCTTCTAGCAGCTGAAAATCAGTTGAATGCTGAAGTGGTCCAGAGAACTCTCACTGATACAATAACTAACTGTACATCTCTATTTACCATCATTTACATATATGAATTAAGGTCTGACACCACACAAATGTAAAATTACTTAATGATTCAACATATTCAATGCATCATCTCATCTGTCTCTCTCTCTCTCTCTCTCTCTTTCTCTCTCTATCTCACGCTCTCTTTCCTGTTTCTTAAATTCAAGATATTGACAGTGAACATCCTCAAAATACTTAACCCAGGAAGGTCAGCAAGGCTTACAATGGAAATGAAATTGCTTTTTATTTTGTTGTTTAACATAAAAATTAATACTTTAACATAATTTGCAAGTTATGATATGGGTGGGTCAGAAAGTGGAAAACATATCTCCTGTCTTTAAGCTCTATAATTAGAAATGTCCCCAATACAAGGAAGAAACCTTGAGGTGTTGCTAAAGCCAATTATTCTAAATTGTCTGAGTTTAGCCCTAACCTATTTAACCTGCCAAAAGGCACCTCTGCAGCAAAGTGTAACTTTAGCTGGGTTCATATTTGTAGTAATTGGGGGGAGTAGACAGTGATCCTTCTTGTTGGTTATCATTACTCATTCACTTTTTGATCTATAAAATAACTGTATCACAGCATATATCAGTAAATATAATGACAAACATTGTATTTAAGGAAAGGAAAAGATAGTGCCTTAAAATAAAAAAATTTCATCATTAGTAAGCTATATTGTTATGATCATTAAGTTTACCTGATTCTCCCAGGAGTATATACCCCAGACCGTCCAACAACCACTAATGTTTTACTTAAAGACTCAGATATTTATTAACCCTAGACACACTTCAGTTAAAGATTTGACCCTAGAACAGCAGTGAAGGTACTTCTATGATTAACTGTCATAAGTGGTCAGTAGGCAAGTATGTGCCTGTGTAACTGACACCTGCTCTCTGTTCCCCTCCCCCCACACACACTACAACACCCCACCAACCTCTGTGTCTTTTGGGTCCCCATTATACATTTATTGGCGACTGCATTTTACTTGCAAAGGGGCAACTGAAGGAAATTTACAAGGTCCAGTCTGGTTCCTCTTCTGCCACCGGCACTTGTGAGTGAGCTGAAAACTGTGTAAACACATTAATATTTTCTTGGGTAATTCTGTGCAAAAGAATGCAAAAAAAATTCATGTGAAAACAGTTAACGTTTAAAAACCAAGCTCCATCTCACCATAAAAGACATATTATTATTATTATTATTATTATTATTATTATTATTATTATTATTATTATGTTGGTGTTGTTGTTGGTGGTGGTGGTGATGGTGGTATTATTAGTAATAGTCCACAGTATGGCACAAAATATATACAATTAAATGTTAGTGTCATTAAAATGTGATTATATATGATGGTAAAAATATTTTTTTACATAAAATACAGGCTACCTATATAATGAAACAATTGAATAGGATTGATCAATCATATTCATTAAGCAAAATTGTATGTATGCAATTTGTTCTTAGCAATGCACAATACATAAAAGAGCACTGCTTGCAAATGTAGGTTCCAGAAGTATGTATTTAAACTTTTTTTTTTTTTGCCATGCATTATGCACCAAATTTCATTAAAGTGTTACTGAAATGGGGTGGATAATCTCCCTCAAAGTCCAACATTTGTCTACTTCTCAGACACTAAGGGGGAAACCCCTGAATAAAGTTCTTAGTGAATAGCAATTGGTTTAAATTTGTTTATCGTCATGTACCTGCAAACCAGCAAAAGGGCAGGAGGCGTTTAGTAGTGTTCAGTTATACTTCCAAATAAAGTACCAAATGAATACTTTCTTCATCTCCAGTTATATTCTAATATTGTCTGTTCTCTTTATATTTCACCTACATTGGGGATGCAATTAGAAAAGTGTGTTACCTTCAGTACCATTTCCAATTAAGTATAAGTTTAGATTTGAAACATAAATTGTATGGTGCAAAATTTCTTCTAAAATAACACGTATTAAGTAAAAGATTGGCGTGTCTAAAGTGTCCGTAGTGTATGAATGTGTGTGTGAGTGTGTATGTGATTGTGCCCTGCGATGGACTGGCACCCTGTCCAGGGTGTACCCTGCCTTGTGCCCGTTGCTCCCTGGGATAGGCTCCAGGTTCCCCGTGACCCTGAAAAGGAGTAAGCGGTTGAAGATGGATGGATGGATGAAGAAGAAAAGAATAGACCACAAAGACACATAATGTGCATTCAATAACAAAAAATATTTAGTTTACAACTTAATTCTCTACTGATTTTTTTAATGAGTGCCATAATAACACCACTGTTTTTAGGCTATTTCATACAGAATTTTTAAATTAATATACATAGACATATGGTGTAATGCATTTTCATTTCAAATTAAGCCTATCTGTGGCCTATTTGTATATTTGACCTTGCAGAAGAAGTCCAGATTTTATGGAACAATCATTACATAAACGGGAAAAGCACAAGAATAACACGCCATGTGCCTTGTAAGCCTGCTGCATAAAGATATCTCTCTCTCTCTCTCTCTCTCTCTCTCTCTCTCTCTCTCTCTCTCTCCAAAGCTGTGTTTAATCATAGCATATTAAATTATTTATCTTCACTTGAGAAGAGAATAGAGTGAAATATAAAGAGATAACAGCACATTATTGTGATTGAGTCCACATGGTCTACATAAAAATGAGTTACTTTAAATGTGCTATGAAGAGGTAAGCAAACTGTAAATCTACTATACTATGTATATATACACCATAATAATGAAGATGCCTAGGTTAATGGTGTGCAAATGTTCACAATGAATACATTAGAATGATTACCAATGACCATACAGAACGTATATTTCAGTTTCTGATGAGTTAAGACTTCATTGCAAATAAATTTTACAGGTAAATGGTTTATACTTCCTCTCCGGGAACCGTCACCTTATCGTGGTGGAGAGGTTTGAGTGTCCCTATGAACCTGAGGGCTGTGTTGTCTGGAGTCTTGTGCTCCTGGTAGGGTCTCTC
>JAFFST010046386.1:108051-122843 GCA_022414735.1 Noturus placidus | reverse complement strand
ACCCAGGACTAGGTGGAAAGACTATATTTCCACACTGACCTGGGAACGCCTCGGGATCCCCCAGTCAGAGCTGGTTAATGTTGCTCAAGAAAAGGAAGTTTGGGGTTCCTTGCTGGAGCTGCTACCCCCGCGACCCGATTACGGATAAGCGGTTGAGGATGGATGGATGGTTTATACTTATACATCTCAAAATGGTAGAGGGGAGGGGTGTTATCCTTCTTGTTAATTATCATTACTTATTCACTTTTTAACCTATAAAATATCTTCATCACAGTTATTCTAATAACAAACATTATATTTAATAAAAGGAAATATAAAGGTGTCAGGACTCCCACTAGCCAACCATGGCGGTGATTTAACTACTTTGACTTAATTTAACTACTGTCAAATTTTAATTTAGTAACTAGTTTTTGCCTTTATTAAAAATCTATTACACACATATCAGACCACTCAAAGTTTGTATTCAAATAGTCAATTAAAGCTGTGTAACCAGGTGAAATATCAGTTGCCTTTCTGTGAGATTTGTTTTGTTAATTGCGGTAACATTGTGGGATACAGAAATGGTACACCAAGAAACATTACTGAGATAAACAAGATCTAAGAGGGTGAATAGTCTACAGGTTTATTTGATTTAACCTGTGATAGCATAAGGTCAGCAGTCGGAAAATATCAAATATTATGGTTATTTTACAATACAAAATAATAATATAATAGCCAACTTGCAGACCAAGTTTTTGTTTAGGTTTGAAAAGTTTTATGTAAAGCTGAAAATATGGCTGAAATGAAATGAAAAGTTAAATCTTATTCTGCAATATGTAGGTTCTAAAAACAATTCTACTTTTTCTGTTTAAAAATATGTACTATTAATCAGATCGATCAAAGATTGACTGATTGACATTTGTAAGTATCTTAACTTTAGTCATTTTTTGTTAAGTTATGGAGATATACAATTTGGTGCATTAGCCTGTTGGCCCCTATTCAAACAGAGAAGAATCTGGCTTGTTCCAGGTCTTTAAAGCATCATAATTTATTGCCCCTGTCATCTGTAAAATTTATCAAATGTACCACTTGCTGAGAGTGCAGTTGCACACTGCCTAACACCGCCTATGAGTTGCATTTTAAGATTATAATAACATTTGAAATCCTTAGGCTTAATTGCAGACTTACTCATAATGGATTTTCTTTAGTGGTCATATAATTTTAAAAAATCTTGACATGTTTCTTAAGGTGACCAAAGTGGATAAATTTGTATATTAGTGATTCATGCTAATATGGTTATTGTTTTTTGTGCAAGCAATTGATAGTATAGCATAGTGCAATCTATGACTATACTATACTATACTATACTATACTATACTAGACTGTGTCTAATCTATGCTAAGATCTTTAGAGCCCACTAGACACTTTGTGTGGGCAAACAGTTTCCTATTGCCTATATATGCAGTTCAATTTCTCCTCTCATTGCTTCCACATGCAAGCTAAAGCAGCTCAACACAAGCTGAACACTTTTGATAAATGGTTAACTTCAACTACTGACTTCAAAGCATAATCTAATCTAGCAACAATAAATCATGTTTTATTTGTCCAGCTTCAGAAACTAAAATACATTGATGATGTGTTATAACTCATTTTGTATCAAAGTCCATTGCTGAGTCTCAGTTCACTTACTATCCATCCTACATAGTATCTGAGATTAGAATTAGTGTGTCCCATATTGTAGTATGTTGAAATGAGTATCCCAAAGGTAGACCCAGTCCCAGATGGTCTACTATTTTCGATAGATTTACAAAGTGTGGGGACAATTTTTCCGCAAATATTGCCCACAACTCCTTGCACACAACTCACAACTCCTTGAGTTTTGTGATAGTTTGCTTTCTGATGCATTTTAGAGAGGTGTAAATTAATGTGGAAAAATAAATCAAGTGAGTGGTAAAATAAATGATATAGTATTCATTGTGTAAGGAAAATTTGACTACAGGCCGTTGAATTATTAGAAAATAATGCACACCTGAGGTAGTAATGCAATGTTACACCTGGGGTGTGCATTATTTTATATTAATTCAATGGACTGGAGTCAATTATTCTGCTTATACCACAGTTACCACACCTGAAGACATTGTTCAGATGTTTTATTTCAAGACATTTGTCAGGGTTTTTCCTTAAAACGCTCTTGTGTGTAGAACTAATTTATTATGCATCCCATCTCAAGCCTCATTGAACATTAAGAGAGAGAGAGAGAGAGAGAGAGAGAGAGAGATCTCACAGTTTTCTTTTTGTTTCATGCTGAAAGTATACAAATAAAAGAAACAAATAAATTGACTGGAACTACTTTAGCTGTGCATTTACTAAAAAATAATTGCACACCGCTAAATGTCTGTCAGCCAATCAGAATTGAGAATACAACAGTGTTGTGGTGTGTATATATAAGGAATAATATATGAAGAAAACCTTAACTGCAACAAGGAGATTCTTTGAAGTGACAGTATGCATAACTAGGCAACAATGTTCTCTTCCATTACATGACATGTTAGTATGTCCCAGTACTTGAATGCTCTTTTGCTACATACTCACATGTATGTACTTTTCTTTACAATAAGATTAGGCCTACATACTTCTAGTGCATAGTATAAGTAGACGATTTGAGCCACAGCACATGACATATTCTGCACTGATGCCTTTAGAAAATATACCACTAATGCAGCACTGCACTTTTATTTGCATCCCATGCTAAGATGTAATAAAGAATAGAACAAATCTAACTTTAAATTATGCCTTGGACTATTCAGTATTGGCTTATTAGAGGGTCAAGCATAAGTGTTTGAAATGTTCACAAATTTGATGTCAGAATATTCAGAACAGTTTGAATATCAATCAATATTAAAACATGCTGAGAACTGTAAACAATATGGCTTCCACATACCAATCAGTTCTAATGTGGTGGGACTTAATTTACTTAAGAAGCTGTAACACATGATGGTTTTTTATGTGTTTTTTTTTGTTTTGTTTTTTTTGAGCTGCAATTTGGTGTATTGCATCTGTATGCTAATCTGTAAAGGGATTTCAAAGGATTTTTTTTTTAAATAAAAAAATTCAGCAGGCATTTATCCAGGTTCAGACTGAGCTATCTTGAATGGAATATTCATCTGTGGCTCTTTAGTGTCTCTTTCAGCTTGGCAAGAACTGACCATTGTGAGTGCTACCTGAAAAGAGTGATTGGGCCAAGCAGATATTATTTATTACTGCTTACAGTTGTTTGAATGTTGCAGGAAGTGAAGCATTAGGCAAACATTGTCGATTTGTAAACTACTGTGTATGCACTACATACTTTCATGTACACATACTTTATTTTGTCCACTTGGGACTATATTTAATTGCTTTGAATGCATTTTTTAGGAAATGTATTTAACAAATATGATATTGCTAAAATTATTGGATCAAGACCCTACCAAGAGGCTTATTTTTATGTACGTAATGATAGCAACATGAAATTATTTTTAGACTATACTTTTCTTTTCATTTAGGTCCTTTTCACATTTTATATCAAATTTTGTATCACAGATGAACTTAAGATATGTATGCTATACAATTATTTGATTTTGATTTATCTTCCTCTGTTATTGCTTTTAAAAGTTGATTAATCTTCAGAACAGCCTTGATATTCTATTCTGCCTTTGATTTTTAATATTTAAAAAAAAATCAAATGTAGATATGTAAATCATGTATCCTTGCAACAACATTTGTTACATGTTACCTCCTCAAATATTTGGTGAATATTTAAACACATAATATTTAATGTTAACATTCAAGCAAATACAAAGCCCTATTTGGAAAACTGCATTTTGTTTAACTTGATGTTGACTTCATTAATTACTAACTTAGTATATAATTGATAATTTTATAAGTATTAATAAAATGCTTTGATTGCTACTTAAGAGCAGTGGCTTTGTGTCTCACTTTAGGAAAAAACATTATATAGAAAATAAATAGAATATAAAAAATAATAGAATAAAATGTACCTTTCTTTGTCACTGGGTTGGTAAACTCTAGAGCTTTGGTCACCAAACCTGTTTCTGGAGGTCTATCTTCCTAAAGAACTTTAGCTCTATCCATAATCGTGCCTACCTGACCATATAATCTTAAGTACTTGATCAGCCAAAACAGGTGTGTTAGATTTTGGTTGGAGATTAAACCTGCATGAAGGTAGATCTCAAGGAAGAGTGTTGGTGACCAATGCACATCACTGCACCTTAATGAACACTCTTGTATCTTTAATTAGCCTTTATGGTAATTACTTCATGAAATTTTGCAGGTTAAAAACATACTAAATGTGCAAAATATGTACCCTTGAGGGTAAATATAACTAAAAATGAAATTTGTTTTTTGCATATTCCAGTACTATGGAAAAGAACTAAAGTACACAAAATTACCAATAAAAATATAGGTAGACATTTAAAATATAAGTTATTTTATAAAATGTTATGCAGCTTATTAGAGGTATTCATGGACAGTTGAAAGTACAATAGTGCAGTCCAATACATTGTGACAATACATAGTGACTTTCAGTGGTTGAGTTCCAACATTTTATCCAAAATTAAATGAATGAATGAATGAATGAATGAATGAATGAATGAATAAGACATTACACATGCAAACAGTAAGGCATTGGGATTTTGTCTGTTGTATATGGGAAATATATAATTTATTGCCATAATATCTTTCTGTTTTGCATTTTTGTTTGTTTTATCCAAGCATTTTTATATAAAATAATAATATTAATAATCCTGTTGGAAAGTCACTATTGGCTTACGTGTCAATTGTAAAGCATCGTTAGCTTTATGTGTATGTCTCCCCCTGCAGCCCCACAATGTGTACTGCATGTATTCAAACCCCTTTTTGCCAGGGGCGGGACTTCCGGCATCGTGACCAGTGTTTCTCGTGGAAAAGCGTGCATGTTCTCGCGTTCCCGGCAATTTCACCCAATTAAAATGAAAGTTGTAAACAGTCCCGCCTTATATAATGTTTCCAACCAACCACGAAACGCATGTCTGCCTGTTCGCCGTCTCATTGGTCATGTTATAGACTCTTGACATGACGTGCACCCAATCACAGCTAGAGACAGCTTCTATTTGTCCAATAGTGACTGAGGACGTGGTTCATAAGCTTATAAAGGGCAAGGTGACAGTTTCACACGGTGCTCATTGACTCTAGCTTCAAGTTTGTCTCCTGGCCCTTGTGTATTAAATAGGTGAGTCAAACGTTGTGGGTGCTAGCTAGACGCATGGCCAAAGGGAAATCTCATGTATTGGCTTTGCTTTGGTGTTTTTATCAGCAGGAATGTCTCTGGTTGTGCAATTAAATTCTGTGTCTAGCTTGAGCGGTTAAAGACTACTTCAGCCATTCAATGGAGGCTAAGCGGCTAGCTGTAAAACTCACTAAAGTCGTTGACCGTTGAATGGCTTTTAAATCTTTCCTGTCAAATAAACAAGTGTTTTGCAGATAGTTTTACAGATCCTGTGGATGCAGGAGTTTAGACGCGACCAAGTAACTATCCTCTCATCCGATACCTGTCAAATGTAACTGCTAGGTTCTCAGGCCTAGTGTCGAGTCCTGCCTCTTTAAAGGCAATGGATAATGGACGAGTCAGGTTAAGGATTGTCAAGGAAAAAAAACATTCTCTTCCATTATTTCTTTAAGTACTTTTGATAATCTTGGTGGAAATCTAAATGGAAGTATTGATGACCTTCACTCTTTTCTGTCGGCGTCTTTGAGCGTCTGAATGACTGGCCATCTTGAGCTGTCCTTAGTAAGCTGTCCTTGTGTTTTAATATGTAATAGTGCTGGGATGTTGTTTTACTTTCTCCTTTCCATTTTAGCTCTATGATCAAATGGGTCTCTGAAGTATAAACAGGGCTTCTGTTATTGTTATTTATTTATTTATTTATTTTTTGCAATCTTGGAAACCCCTGGCTATTCTTCAGAGACCCGTGAGGGTCACCAGATCCCACTTTGATCATCTGGATCTAGAAGAGGGGGGGGGGGGGGACTTCAAATCACAGCAAGACTACATATTAAACACACAGCTCACTATTCTGAAAGTTATTATGCTGATTAGTAATTTCAACTGGAATGTAATGTTTAAATTGGAAAGATCTGTGGAAAGTTCTGAAAGCCGAGGGCCAATGAACCGCCAATACATTTTTGCATCGATTGCTTGTTTATTTTTAATCTGTACAAAAGGTGGCTGACAATTTAATTTTTTTTTTTTTTTTTTTTTTTTTTTTTTTTTTAAGAAGTTAAAGATCCCTCTTGTTTCCATTCTGTAGTAATGTCACATCACTTCAATATCAGGGTGCCCCCTGCATTCATGTCATCTGCATGAAGTGTAAATAATTGCTTACATGTGGCATTATCTTTGATCCATTTTTTTTCCTTTGTCTTTTTTTGTAGCAGTGGTTTTTAATAGTTGCAGGGACTAATTGTATCATTGATCTGACCGCTTGAATAATGTTAATGTTAACCCATGTGGGTTAATTTGTCAGCTCTTTGACATTTGCTCAATGTTTGAAACTGTTAACTGTGGCAGTTAAGCAATTCCTGCATGCTGCTGCTATTTTTCCACTTGGACCCTCATTTATCTTGGGTGATCCCATCACAAATGGACAGCGCTACACTAAGTACAGGTGTGAACAGGGTCAAAAGTGTCTTAGACGCTTATTGTGAGTAAATCACTTCCACTTATATGGCCATATAACATCTAATGGGTCCTGATGCATCCAGTGACACCCAGGCTTGATGTATCTAATGAAGAAAAATAGCCAAGTAGTGCATGTCAATATTAATGTGCCAATTTTATTCTGGCACAGAGAAAGCAAATTACTATAGGCTTGTATCACAAGCTAGAAAAAGTAACCTTAATACCATTGCAAGGGTATGATCATTAATTTGTATTTTATGAGTGTAGTATAATCCCAGAAGCCAGAATTGCATGCAAGTTGCGCATCATGAGGGTCACTAAGTAAATCCATGTATTATTCTTCCATGTATAGAAGATTAACAAATAATCTGGTCTGTACTTATATATTGCTTTTTTTTTTTTTTTTTTTAAACTTGGCGGTTCTACAAAGCACTTTACACTTTCTCATTCGCACGCACTTGCACACCAATGGTACCAGAGCTGCCATGCAAGGTGCTAGCTTGCCATCGAGAGCAACTTGAGGTTCAATGTCTTGTCCAAGGACAAGGCACGGGGAGTCACGTGGGCCAGGAATCGAACTGCCAACCCTACCACCTGAGCCACTGCCACCTATCACACTTTAGTATGCAGCGTTGACATGATCTTCAATGCCTCTGCCCCAGTCTTTGCATTGACGCATACTGTCTTTACCCATAAACTTTTATCTTTCTGGTTTCTTTGCCATGGTCTAGCCACTTTTCTCTTTTTCTGTACATCACTTTTCTTGACCCTTTGACAGCAGGTTGGGAAATGTGCCAATGTCTGTCTTTAACTCTTTTCTTTTGTCACATCTTCAGGCTTCAGACATGTACGCCTGTGCCAAGTTTGTGAGTGTCTCTTCTGTGGTATGTATTCAGTGTAACTTTTAACGAAAAACCTCAGTTTCATCATTTAAACTGTGTACCTGTGAGGCTAGACTGGAGAATGCAATTTGGCTCTTTCTGTGTGTTCAATAAATTTGGGTCTCACCACAAGAAAATGTGTAAAATTGTATAAAATAAGAAATATACAAATTATCTTAATTTTCAATCGGAGAAACTGTGCCTTTACTCTTTATTAAAACAATTCTAAAAGCATTTTCAGAATGCTATATTCTCATGTGTTTGGCCAAATGGAGAGATGGATGGATGGATGCTATTGTTGCTTTTAACCAAAAGGTTGCACATACATTCACTGTCCACTTTATTAGGAATACCTGCACATTCATGTAGTTATCTAGTCCTGCCAATTATGTGGCAACAGTGCAATGCAAAGAATCATGCAGATATAGGTCAGAGCTTCAGGTAATGTTCACATCATTCTGATGTTTGAAGAAAAATGTGACTTAATGTAATTTTTGTGTTGTGCTGCTGCTAACTATTGGCTGACTAAATAACTACATGAATGTACAGGTGTTCCTAATAAAGTGGCTAGTGAGTGTATGAAAGCTCATTTTTGTCATCATAAACAAGACCAAAAGCTTTCAACACAAGACTTTTTGACCTGCACAAGTCGGGTAATGCTTATGAAATGTATTAACTGCCATTAGGGTTCATAAAATCCCCAGTGAGAGAGACCATGTGGAAAGCAAAGAAATGCCAGTTTCAGTTAAATGGTCCTTCACAAGTTGTTGGAAGGGTTGCAAAAAAAGTCCTTGCTGATGCCTACCCACAAAAATGTTGGGGGTAATGTTGATTGCAAACAAGGAAGCTCGCTGGTTATTGGTTTGGGTCTGTTTTGTACCTATTGGTCCAGGGCTCGTTTCAAGTTTAGTAACATTGTTCTGGCCTTTTGCATAGTTCACATTCATTTACATAACCACTTTATCCTGTGACTCTGGAGCCCGTCACAGGAACACTGGGCATTAGGTGAGAATATACACTGGATGGGACACCAGTCCAGCTCAGGGCTCTATGCACACATTCAAACACATGAGGGCAATTTAGTGTAGACTGTACACCTACTGGCATGTTTATGGGGGTTGTACCACTGTGCCACCCAAGTTCCAGAATATTTTAGTCCAAGATCTTGTATGGCATGTTAGAAAAACCGTGACCCTAAGCGTAAGAAAAGGTTGCAGGAATTTGTCAGTGTTTTGCAATGGCTCCAGAATTTAACCCTTGCAAATCAGTGGCCTTAATCCATGTTCAAACCTTTTTATTTATATATTATATAATTTTATTTATTTTTATATATTATATAATTTTACTTTTATATAGAGGATGTATAGATATAGCTTAACTTGTATGAGCGGAATAAGATCCCTCTCAAAGCTTGTTAAACATTACAGGAAAAGGCAAATGCTCCAGAGGAGGATTTGACCAGTTCTGCAGGACAAATTATATTCTTATAGTATCCATTGGTTTAATCAGAAAATATTTATTGCTTGTGGTGATTGCTGTATGCATTTGTGTTCATTTTCCTTGATTGGTGTCAATAATTCTGGAGTCATGTATGTGAGATCTATGTTTAGATGGAATTTACTTTTTCTGAACCTTACTTTCCTCTTAACTGTATTTTTACTACTTGTACCTTTTGCCTCATTTACCACTTCACTCAGCTCCGTGGAGGTTCCAGAGTACTGGCTCGGCCTGTCTCCGTGTCAATCTTCAACAGACCTGAAGCCAAAACTGAGCAGGTAAGGTTCATGATGCTAGATTGGGTGCACATACAGTGGCAGTTCAAACATGGTTAATGAGTTCCTACCGTTGTTGGTTTCATAGGCAGCCCTCTTGCCTGTGAAAGAGGCATCTTTTCTGAACATGAGCCGAAGCTTTCAGACCAGTGCTGTTTCTAGAGACATCGACACTGCGGCCAAGTTCATCGGTGCTGGTGCTGCTACAGTGGGAGTCGCTGGATCAGGAGCTGGAATCGGGACAGTGTTTGGTAGCCTCATCATTGGCTACGCCAGGTAAGTTCTGAAGAAAGGAACATCTGACAACGAAAAATAACCTTAGAATAACAATCCAAATGTAAGAACTTGTGTGTTTTGATGACAAATGACACAAATTCAGCTAAAGCCCCCTTTGATTCATTTGTCAAAAGGCCTGTTCACACTGACATTTTCAGTGCATTAAATGGTCAGTTTAACTAAATGGTTGTCAATGGGAGTGGCATCAAAGTGTCATGTTGATGTCTCTGGGTGTTTATTTTTTTTTCTTTGTTTAAAAACTGGCTGACCAATGATCATCGTACTTTTGTTCATGTGCCTGAAGTTACATAAAAACCACGACTTTGCGCTCAAGTTTCAAGCACGAAACTGTCTTGCCAAGCACATTTGGATACCTGCTGAAGACTGTTTTGGCTAATTTTTTTTTACGACACTGATATGCAAGCATATATTATAAGCGATCCATTTAATTATTTCAGTGTTGCGTTCTATACTAAATAGTATTTAGTCTGTTCCCTGCAAATGTTTCACATCTCTGCTCAATGATAATCTGCTGATGGTCCATTGTAAATTTTTCTTTCTTTTTAAGAATTTATTGCGTCTTTATCTTATTGACCCCAAAAAAAAGACTATTCATAGTAAACACTTCATCAGTGTGCAGGAACATTAACATATTTGGGCACAACCCCAAACTTTCCTCATTTAACAGAACAATTATTTCTTTGTGCTTCTTGAAAAATCCATTTTCTGTTAGCCAGTTTGCAAAGTGTTTGAACAGCTTTTTGCAAACATTTAAATACTGTCTGTCTTCTTCTCAGTGATGAGCAGGTGTCAAACGTTAAGTTGTGTGGAATCACCTTGTGTCCCGGGTATTTCTGCTTTTCAAGAAGTGCCACCTACTCAGGGAGTGAATTTGCATGTTCATTCAGTGCTTCGTTCATGTTTAATACGTGGGTGTGAACCAAGGTTATAATCGTAAACGAATGAAATAACGAAAACTAGGTGTGAAAGTCATTATCTGAAATCAAATTAAAAATGAGGCATTACAAAAAACGAGAACTAACTAAAACTGTTGTCTGTTTGCAAATCTAACTAAAATAAAAATACAATTATAGAGCCAATGTCTTTAGTTTTCGTCTTTGTCAATGTCTTTCATAGAGCAAATCTTTCAGAGTTGACATTTCCGACTTGGAGCCCGGACATTATGACATTCCATGTGAAATTGAACACTGCGTAGTCCATGTTCCTCACCTGGAATCATGGCGGTACCAAAAGTCTGAAGAAAGCGACAGGCCTATTTGGGATTTCTTTGTATGTCTGTCAGATAAAAGCAAGTGGAAAGTGGTGAAATGTGGACAATTTTTATTAAAGGAAAAATCCCACGAATTTGAAGGTAAATTTGAGAAGAGCACACAAGGAGGCTAGCCTAGCTTACCTTAAGCCAATGAGGGAGCAAGGAATGTGGTGAGGTCACAGTGGAAGGGAAACTTGCGAAACCTATCTACACGCCTCCAAATCTCTCTGTAGTACACAATCTCTGCTGCCCAAGTCTGCTAATCTGTTCTTTCAGCCACTTTGTCTTCCTTTTTGGTTTCTTCAGCACGGCATCATGCAAACTGCTCACACAGTTTTTCTTTCCCGTGTCCATCTTCAAATAAATAACTCCTGTTTTGTGTTTTCGTGACGTAGTTTGGATCCGAGATAGTCATCAGGTGACGGTCCTTGTCAGATCGTGGTGTGACCCCCTGTAGATGAGCAATCGTGTAGTGTGAACACCGCAACAACTTCATGACTCCTGATTACAAAACAGCAAGTCGTATGCTGTGAACTTGGCATAATGCACTGAAACTTCCTGATGTGAACAGACTTAAACATGAGTACAGCTAAAAAAAAAGTTTCCTTTAGCTATAAACATCACATGCAAAACAATGTCCTGCAATTTCAAACTTGCCCATTCAAGTAGTTTTCTGCAAAAAAGTGCACACATTGATTAAAAAAAAAAACAGCAGTAAAATCCAGCATTTTGTTTGCAACGACCACAAACCTGTATGGACTGGTTCTGGTATTTCTAGTCCTCATAAGAACAGTAACTTTGGAAGTTATAATGGAAATTTGTTTCACATTGTCTCCTCACAACCATATTGCTAACTTATGCTTCTTTTTGCTGTCCTCTTGACAGGAATCCTTCACTGAAACAACAGCTTTTCTCTTATGCCATCTTGGGTTTTGCCCTATCTGAAGCCATGGGGCTTTTCTGTCTGATGGTGGCGTTCCTTATCCTGTTTGCCATGTAATTTAGACCTCTGTCCTCCTGTTATTTGCCATGACAGTCCATCCAGGGATCAGAATCTGAAGCACATCTCACAAGGCTGTGGCCATGCCATTCCAACAAACTACTAGAAATATCTTGTCTTTCTTTCCTTCCCTCCATGAGGTTTTTAATGTAATTTCTCACTACATTTTAGGACTGTCTGAATAAATGAGTAGGATAACTTTATCTGCCTTTGACTCATTCTTTTTCTCTTTTTTTAAGTTTGTCTTAAGCTACAGGTCTCTTTAAATGGCCCATGCGTCTTTATTTTAAGGTTAAATGGCATCTGCTCAACATGTCGTTTTATGTTTGAATCAGAGTTGAAACAAATTGGTGACCTGTAACCAAAATTACAGCAATGTTTTCAAAATGAACAGCCATGTTTTGACTTTAATGAACTAAATGAATGGCTAAAAATCATCAGTGGAATTACCATTTTACACCCTCGAACAGTGAAATAAGGTCTCAAATCTCACTCTTTGACGTTGCTGTCAATTGGCAAACCCAGAATTTTGCCAATATTATTAAAAGTAAAGGCTTATCCATCTCTGACATTAAAAGACTTATTACTAGACAATGGAATGTCCACTTTATTAGAACCACACATTCATGCAGTTATCTATTCAGCCAATCATCTGGCTGCAATGCACATGATCTTGCACAATGAAAAAAAGAAATCATGCAGAAACCGGTCAAGAGCTTCAGTTGATATTCACATGACACCTCAGAATGGGGAAAATATACATGATTGACTTTTAACCATTTTGCATGTTTGTTGGTGCCAGATTGGCCGGTTGAGTACTTCAGAAACTGCTCGTCTCCTGGAAATTTCACATACCTTTTCACTCGAGTTTACTTAGAATGGTGGAAAAAACATTGTGTTGGAGGGTCTGCAGTCTGAAACACCTTATTGCTGAGTGTGATCAGAGGAGAATGACCAAACTTTGTTGAGCTGACAGGAAGGCTATAGTAACTTGATCTCTTTACAACTGTGGTATGCATAAAATCATCTTGGCATGCTAAACAAATCAGAAACAAGAAAATCCCAGATCTCCAGTTTATAAAATACTCAAGCCAGCCTTTCTGGTACCAACATCCATGCCATGACCAGAGATCATACTTTTTCTTCATTCTGATGTTTGCAGTGAACATTAACTGAAGCTCTTGACCTGTACTGACATGACTTTATTTTTTTTGTGTTGTGCTGCTGCATGATTATTGCACATTCATGCAGTTCTCTAATCAGCTAAAGTGGATGGTGAATGTAAATGTCACACCCCTCTTCACCTCCCTCTTGTAGCCACCTGTATCAAATTCAAGGCCTTGATGCTCACCTTCAAGACCTTTTCCGGAACAGCACTCTCCTGAAGGCTTACATTCCCTCATGCAATCAATGACCGATTGGTAGTGCCTACTCAGCGTGGCTCAAATCCCTTTCCAGAACCTTCACAGTATCTCTCCTTCAGTGATAGAATGAACTTCCAACCCCAATCCGGACAGCAGAATCTGTCAATATCTTCAAAAAACAGCTAAAAACCCAACTCTTCCATGAACATGTAACCTTAGAAAACCTTAATCTGGCACTTACACATCTATTATGCACACTTTGCTTCTTCTAGAACTCCATTAAAAGATCTTGTATGGTAGCACTACTTGTATTGTTCTCTGCTTGATATATTGCTTTGCTTGTATTTTCTCATTTATAAGTCGCTTTTAGAGAAGTGTCTGCTAAATGAACAAATGTAAATACTACAGTTACCAATATGAAGACTCATAAACTTTCCTTGATGGGGGGAAAAGTCATTTGCTGAGATCGGAGCTTTAGATTTGTATTTTAGGCATTTCAGATATTTCATAGGATCAGTGTGACTAATCAAACTGGTTTGATTATGCAAATGAAGGTGGGTAATAGCCTTCATTTGCATAATTAACAATAATTAAAATATATTTTAACGGTAATTTAAAGGTCATATGAAAATCTGTTGTGCATATCAGACATTCCTTCATATTTGAGTCCAGAAAAAATCAGGGCTATTAAGCTGTAAGTGTTCAAGGCAGTTGCTTGGGGGAATGTAAAGGAGTGCTTTTGCAATGTAACTTAATCATAATGCTTCCATGGAAACCTCTTTCCAACATGTGAGCTGTTCATTAGTATGAAGGGTGAGACGTGCGTTTGTCTCTCAGCATTACTGGGAAGATTCACTGTACTGCTGCTTGTTGAAGATTGTACTGTATATCCATCCATCCATCCATCCATCTTCAACCGCTTACTCCTTTTCTGGGTCACGGGGGAACCTGGAGCCTATCCCAGGTACTGTATATATTTCAGGATAAATTTAAATTAATTAACAAAGCATAGGCACAGAAATCAAAACAATAATGCAAGGATGCCTACTGTATTTGTCCATGCACAGTGCATTTTACTGCCATACTGCTTTAACGGTTATTTAAACTGTATAAAATTCAATGCAATGTTGTCTTATTCTGTTAATTAGATGGTGGAGTAAATTTTCATGAAACAATATTGACCATTCTGAGTCAAAGAACAGCTATATAGAAAACGTTTGTGGTTTAGGGGAGGGGAGGAGATTGGTAAAGACTCATTTGGGGAGCTGAAAGAGTTGGCTATTATTAGTGAGCTGAGCCACATGGTCTGAATCTGAAAAGAACCAGAAATCCCATCTCTAGTACACATTAATCTCTGTAGGTATCCATCAGGGAATGTGATGAAGTCTTGATGAGTGTCCCAAATGCTTACATAAGCCACACTATCCCCACACTATGCATGGACTTCTTGTTGGCGGAAGACATAAGGGCTTGAGGTGCCACTTAATAATAATAATAATAATAATTATCAATTTGTATAGCGCTTTTTTACA
>JAFFST010046386.1:93199-103831 GCA_022414735.1 Noturus placidus | reverse complement strand
TTTTTTTTTTTTTTTTTTAATCTCTGTCGTATTCTTTAAAATATAAGTAGAAATATTTATTTTTTTAAAACTGTTTCAAGCTTTGAACTAAATATTTAACCTGGGCATCATTAACAGCCATTAAGATCTCTATTAATATTACCACATATCAAAATTGTGGATTCTTTGATGTCTTTGTTCACAACCATCCATATGCTTGTGGAAGATGCATTCTATGAGTACATTCATGGAAGTTGTGAGCCCACTGAGGAATTATGAGCACCGTCAGTAACGTCATTGCACTGACATTCCTGTCTTCTGCAGATCCATGCACTAATCACGGGTCCCTTTGACACACCATATGAGGGTGGCTTCTTCCTCTTCCTGTTCCGTTGCCCCCCTGACTACCCCATCCACCCCCCACGTGTCAAACTGATCACCACTGGGCACAACACAGTGCGTTTCAA
This sequence comes from Noturus placidus, assembly GCA_022414735.1. Lineage (NCBI taxonomy): Eukaryota > Metazoa > Chordata > Actinopteri > Siluriformes > Ictaluridae > Noturus > Noturus placidus. Next base: position 103,385 of record JAFFST010046386.1, on the reverse strand, counting down.
CCCCAACTTCTACCGCAATGGCAAAGTTTGCCTGAGCATTCTCGGGTAAGTGTTTACACTCCACCACATAGCACGGTATTCAGATGATGTTAGCACAGCACTCTAGTAAAGTTAGATTTTTAGATCATGTTTTGTTTTGCTTTAATAATATGTAAATAAAAAGAAATTACTTTGCAAAAAAAATCTATGATTTCAAGTAATGGCATCTATACAGGATAAATAAAATTGTTTTTTAATAATGCTAGAAATCTTGATTCAGGAAATACACAGGCTGTCTGAATGGTTGGTTTGGGGAAACATACCAGAGAACTTCTGTTGAACCTGTAAGGCAACGAAACCTGCCGTCACCTCTTTAGGTGACAAACTAGCATCCAGTTGAAACCGGTCTGTTTTGGACCGTAAAATCAGGCTGTCTTGAAAAATAAACTTTACTTCTTTGTTACATACATTTGATATTCAGCACATGGACTGGGCCAGCATGGAGCCCTGCTCAGAGTATCTCCTCAGTCCTCATCTCTATCCAGTCCCTGATGACCGAGAACCCTTACCACAATGAGCCAGGCTTTGAGCAGGTATTTATGTATTACCCAATATATTTAATGTTTTGGAGCTTGTTTAACAAACTAATTAAATCTATGGAAACTATTTCTACAAATCACTGATCATGGTGTATTCCAACGTTTCTCAATCGTGTTCTTTGAGTACTGCTGTTCTGCAGATTTTGGTGTTTTCCCTGATCCCAACTTAACCGAATAAACTCTCTAGTTAATTAACAAGCCTGAACTGTGAGTGACCGAGATGAGAACATACCAAAATGTGCAGGACAGAGGTGCTTCAGGACTGAGAAACACTGCTCTTAGGTAATCACAAAGTTCCTGCCTATAAGATTCAGTTTCATTATGTAGAAGAGATTTTGACTAAATCAGATACGACATTATATGAGGAGTAGGAGTCTAATATATATATATATATATATATATATATATATATATATATATAAATAAAAAAAAATAAAAGCAAATAGGGAAGTTTAGCAGAGACTTGCAGCACAGTCTTCTCCAAATTTGATGTCCTATCTAATTTTGTTTTGAAAACTAATTTTTAGATGGTACTATATTTTCTTCCCACTTGGTCATTTGCAAATGCCCACCTATTAGCTACCTCTCCCCTATAATGCAACAGCTCCCAACCAGGGAGGGTGAAGGCTAGCACATGTTCGAGTAATGCCATGATTACCACCCATAGAGCACAGCCAATTTTTGGTCTCTTGAACTCCCAGCCATGGATGGCTGTGGCATCTCCATGATTCAAACTTAACATCTCCCAACAGTAGGGTGAATAGTTTTCTGTGCACCACTCAGGTGCCTCTTTTGCTTTGAAATTGTTAGATTTTTCTGATTAATGGTTGCTGTGTTTGTTAGGAGAGGCACCCAGGAGATAGCAAGAACTACAATGAGTGCATCCGCCATGAGACAATGCGTGTGGCCGTCTGTGATATGTTGGAAGGGAAGATGCCATGTCCAGAAGCCTTGAGGTTAGTAACAATGCATTTTAACATTTTATTAATTATTTTGAGGTTTATGGTCACTGGTAAATCATTCTATTATATAATATATACACAGTGTGAGCGAGAAGTTTGTGGACCCGTAACCATCACACCTACATGTAGGTCTTCCACAAACTGTTTCCACAAAATTGTGGAAACACAATTATATCGAATGTCTTTGTATGCTGCAGCTTCACAATTTCCCTTCAATGGAAGTAAGGGGCCCAAACATATTCAAGCATGACAATGTCCCTGTGCACAAAGCGAAGTCCATGAAGATATTGTTTTGTCAAGGTGTGGAAGAACTTGAGTGGCCTACACAGAGCTCTGACCTCAACCCCACCTTTTGGATGAACTGGAACACTGACTGCACACCAGACCTCCTCACCCAACATCAGCGCCTGACCTCAGTAATGCTTTTGTGGCCGAATGAGCAAATCTCCACAGCCACGCTCCAAGGTCAAGAGGAAGGCCTTCCCAGAAGAGTGGGAATAATAATTTAATAATATAATTTATCAATTTGTATAGCGCTTTTTACAATGGTACATTGTCTCAAAGCAGTTTTTACAGAAATATCATTTTTTACATTTACAAGCAGTTAAAACTCTAAACTAAAGCAGTAGCAAAACCTTTCGTAAATACAAACACAAAAATACACATACAAGCTTGAATAGTCACAGCAAGTTCCATAAATTAATTTAATTTATAATTTATCAATTTATATAGCGCTTTTTACAATGGTACATTGTCTAAAAGCAGCTTTACAGAAATATTATTTTTACATTTACAAGCGACTTACTAATGAGAGCACATTCACACACCAATGGTAGTAGAGCTGCCATGCAAGGTGCTAGCTTGCCATTGGGGGCAACTTAGGGTTCAGTGTCTTGCCCAAGGACACTTCGTCATGGGATCACCCGGGCCGGGATTCGAACCGCCAACCCCACGATTAGTGGATTAGTGGACAACCCGCTCTACCGACTGAGCCACAGCCACCCTGGAAGAGTTATTATAACAGCAAAGGGGCACTAAATCTGGAATGGGGTGTTCAAAAACACGAGTGTTTGCATGGTTGGCATGGCATGGTTGTTGGTGCCAGATAAACTGGTTTGAGTATTTCAGAAACTGATCCCCTGGGAATTTCACACACAACAGTCTCTAGAATTCTCCACAGAATGGGGTGGGGGGGGGACATCCTGTGAGTGTAGTGTCTTCAGGCTGAAACACCCTGTTTATGAGAGAGATCAGAGGAGAATGACCAGACTGGTATGAGCTGACAGGAAGTCTGTAGTAACTAATATAGGCACTCTTTACAACTTTGGTGAGCAGAAAAGCATCACAGAACACACAACACATGAAATCTTAAGGTGGGTGGGCAACAGCAGAAGACCACATGAGGATCCACTCCTGATAGCCAAGAACAAGAATTGGAGGCCATCATGAGCACAGACTTGATGAAATTGGATAGTTGAAGACCGGAAAAGACAAAGCGATTTTTATTATTTCCTCTCTTTTCTTCTCCTCTCTCTCTCTCTAATCTTCAACTGTCCAGTTTGGGTGAGCCTGTGTCCATAATAGCCACAGATCCCTGATCTTGGCTCACAGGAGTGGAATCTAATGTGGTGTTCTGCTGTTGTAGCCCATCCACCTCAAGATTCGATGTTTTGTGCATGCTGAGATGGCTTTTCTGCTCATCGTGGTTGTAACGAGTGGTTATGTGAGTTACTATATCCTTTCTGGCAGCTCAAAATGGCTTTATCCTTCCTGGCCAGTCTGGCCATTTTCCTCTGACCTCTCATCAACAAGGTGTTTCCACCCACAGAACTGTCGCTCACTCAATGTTTTTCACACCATTCTGTGTAAACTCTGCCATGTGTGAAAATCCGAGGAGATCAGCAGTTTCTGAAATGCTCAAACCAGCCTATCTGGTACCAACATCCATGCCCATCTGGTACCAACCATTCCTTGGTTAAAGTCACAGATCACCTTTTCTTCATTCTGATAATTAATGTAAATGTTAACTGAAGCTGTTGACTTGTATCTGCATGATTTTATGCATTCTTCTGCTGCCAGATGATTGGCTGATTGGATAACTGCAAAATGAGCAAACTGCAAAAAAGTGTACTGGTGTTCTTATTAATGTGGATTTTAAAGATTTAGATATTTTGCGTACCGTCTAGGTAACTGCCCAATGCCTCCTAACGTGCTGAAAACTTAAGTAAGACAAAATAGGAATATCTGCCTTGTTCTCTTTTGGTTAGATAAATGGCACTTTATTTGAAAATCAATAAGGCACTAATTTCTTTTTCTGTTCTTCAGGAGTGTGATGGAAAAGTCTTTTATGGAGTACTATGACTTCTATGAAGGTGTTTGCAAAGAACGTCTACACCTACAAGGGCAGAACATGCAGGTATTTTTTTATAGGTATATAAGTAAATACAACAACCAATTTTTTTGCAGAAAGGAAGACCTTTTTAAATGCACACTAAAAACGCAAATGCAAAGATTGACTGGAACAAATTAATTTGGGATAAAGCTAAATAAAGATCCTGGCAACACACTGCATCTTTTGGCAGATACCTAAAAAGACCTATTGAATTCATGCTATTTCATACTGAATAATAAATATATTTCTTTGATGTACTCCATTCTCTGCTTTCAGCAGTCATTCTCAGATTTATTGTGGCTCATAAGTATAGCTATGTTTTGCCTTTAGATTTATTTGCTAAATAATAAGTAAGCCATATTGAACCATCTTGCCATTATTCTCCTATGACCGCATGTCCCGTCAATTTCATTCCTCTAATATGACACAAATTTTCCAACAATTAAAAATTTTCATTCATTCAGGCACGACATAGCATACATTGTATTTGTTTGTAGTTATACTTTTATTGTGGAACATCCATGAAACAAGTTATTTCCTGTTAAAACGTACATTATAACACCTATAAACAATAATTTCCTCACCAGCCATACTTTTTTCTGTCTCTTAATAAGACAAAAATTAGAGAGACCTGAATCACATTTGGATAAAACTGAAAACCCTCTGTCTTGAAAACCTTGATGTTAAATATATCTCCTCACACAATGCCTCACCATATCAACAATTACAAGTTTTTAAATCTGTTTATGTGGAACATGCATCAGACAAGTAACACTGCAATTGTTGGACTACATTACATTACTGGACTACTTCAATTTTTACATCTTAAAAACTTGAACATCTTGAACAAAATCCAAAAGTTTGGATATGCCATAGTGTCTGGGTGAAACCTTTTTTTTTCTATTTTACAATCTACAAAAAAATAGACCTAGAAGACCTTCAGCAGCACAACAATCAATCAGTAAATAAATGATTTGTAGAATGCAGTGTATGACTTCTGGGAGCGTTGGGACAGAAATCTCAGGAAGAATGTTCGCAAATATTACAACTAGAGATGCACAGATACTAAATTTCTCAGCCGATAATGATAACCGATTATTCAGTTATATCGGCAGATACCTATAGTTTGGTGGTTCTGCCTTTTATGCCATCTTTTAAATTGATAATTTATTCCACAATTCTGAAAGAAATGCATATAAAAACTTTTTTTCTCCATTTCAACAAGTTGTTTCACAGTAACTGGTCTCATAAACAGAAAACATTACTCACATTACACTAACACATGAATGTTATTAATAAAAATTTTAGCGGTGCAGAGCTTACAAACTGCAGTTTTGTCTTCATTTTACACACAGCACGAAATCAATGGTTTCCTGCCCTCTTTTGATTGACAGGATATAATCGGCCCTGGTTATCGGATGTTTTGAAACTAATGGCAGATGGCGTGAAAAATTGCCTTTATCGGCCGATACCGATTATTGGCCGATACATTGGTGCGTCTTTATTTACAACTGAGAGGACACAAAACAAGCTTGGCTGTTATAAAAGCACTGGGTGGTTTAATGTTACAATATTAACACATTTAGAAAGGCGGATGCAAACCTGGCATTTTACTTTTCTTTTTTTCAAAAACCAATATCGTAGCATACACTTAATAATTTGTCTTATACGTGACAGTTGTCTGACAGAAACCTCTGCACATCCAAAACTGATTGTTTGGTTGGCATATACGTCTTGATGTTGTCTTAAAGTTATGCAAACTTTTGCAAATAACATTTCCTGCTTTAACTTTTCCCAGGATCCTTTTGGAGAAAAGAGAGGCCGTTTTGACTACCAGGGTCTGTTAGCACGTCTCGGTGCCACACAGAGGCGATTGCGGGAAAAATGTCCTCCTGAGGACAATGACGGAGACTCAGATTCTGACACCAGCTCATCTGGAACAGACCCAGACAGCCAAGGCAGCTCCCAGCCATAGAGTGCCCCCTACGGGTACAACAAGAGTATGAGAAAGCAATTGGACGCTTTTTAACGAGCAAACACAGAGCAATGAGAGAAGTTTTGGAGTCAACTGAGTAGCACAGGATTAATCTATTTCCTGTTTATTTTGATTGGTTTGTTTTTCCTCTCCTTCTCTGTGAGCCAGTGGCTGCCTCTTTTCTTTGCTTGAAGGAGAGATGTCAAGTGAATTGTGGGGATGGGACTAGAAGATTAATGCAGGCGTGTGTGATACTAAATGTGTCAGCAGTTCAGCACACACTCCACTTATTGGAGCACATATTTACTTGCCCCCCTTATTCGTCACTTCATCTGGTGATCATGCACACACTGTAGGTAAAATATGAGAATATTACCACCTCAATCCTGAACAGGCCACCATACATTTTAGTGCTCTGGTACCACTCCAGCAATCCATTTCCTGGTCTTTATTTCTGTTCACTTAAATGTCTTCACAATCTTAGCATTTATTCACTGAATCATTAAATATTTTGAATATCATGGATGAAGTTATAATTTTGACATGAATTCATAATGGATTACTTTACCTGATCTAAATTTAAAAAAAAAAAAGTCTGATGCAACTATAAAGCAAATGTAAATACTTAAATATTGTGCATATAAGAATCTTTATTTTACTGTTAATTGTGCATTAAACGCTATTGGAGAGACTTAGTGTGTTTGTATATTTTGATCAGTAAACTGATCAGCTATTGGTTTGGGCTGTGTGTCGTCGTTGGGGAGTCAAAGGACCTTATTCATGTTGTTTAGCCTGATTAAATATGTTGGTTGAATAAGAACATAAGGGCTCTCATTTCTTTGTATAAAATGTGTTTGATCTCAAGTTTTTTCGACATCTAGTCCATATTGTGTCATTATTGAAGTAAAATGTATACTTTATTTGTAAAATTTGACTGTCCTTGTTCAGCATTTTCTGTGGTTTGTATAATATCTACTACAAATCTCTAAAGTAGAGAAATTCTGTCTTTTTCCCTTTCCTCTCAATGTTCCAGAAATGCAAGCTCTCTTGGTTTTCCAGCATGTAGCATTGAGAATTCTGGTTGACAAGATCAGCTTTAAGGTGTCCACTTTTTAAACAGGGTTAAACAGTTTATAAGGATGATTTATAATGTGAAGAACGGTACAATAAATGTTGACGATTAAATATGTCCAGTAGATGGTGCTATTGAACAACTGCTCAGTAACACTGAACAGAAATCTTAGACTGCACCTCATACACTCACTTTAAGAACACGCTACTTATATTGTATAGGACCTCCCCCACCTCAGGCCTTTGTGTCATGGAGTCCACATACATCATTTTTGAAGTATTCATTTTGAGATTTCTCCATGTTGACATGATTGGTATTAAAGGGCCCAATGTGTGCGGAGAAAACCTTCGCCACACCATTACACCTCAAGCAGACAAAACTGTTGGTGCAAGGCAGATGGTGTCCATGAATTCATGTATTGGAGTACCACCAAATTTTGAAGCTACCATCTGTATGTGGCTGCATAAATCAACATTCTTCAGCTCATTCTCCTTTTTCAATCCAATCCTGTCCAGATTCACTGAGCCTATTCCCACATAGCCTCAGATTCCTGTTTCTGGCTGTCAGGAGAGGAACATGATGTGGTCTTCTGCTGTTGTAGCCTATCCATCTCAGATTTTGATGTTTTAATTTTCGGCTCACCATGGTTGTAAAGAGTGGTTATTTGCATTGCCGTAGCCTTCTTGTCAGCTCAAGCTAGTCTGGCCATTCTTCTCTGAGCTCTCTTATCAGCAAGGCATTTCTGCCCACAGAACTGCTGCTTACTGGATTTTTTTTTATGCACCATTCTATGTAAACTCTAGAGACTGTTGTACATGAAAATCCCAGGAGATCACTAATTTTTTTCAATATTTAAACCATTTAAACCACAACATTTGTGCCCATCCGGCACAAGCAACCATGCTACATTCACAGTCACGAATATAATATAATGTTAATTGAAGCACCTTGGTCTTTATCTGTGTGCTTTAATGCATTACACTGCTTTCACTCTCTGATTGGCTGGAGCCTGCTCACAAAAACAGAAAGGGAAATGAATGGTAAAGATTAACATTTCAGTGATTCTTAAACTGAATGTTACTTCTGAACACCCTGTGGATTTTCATGTGTTAAGGTTTTAATATGATTTATTGTTCTCTAAACATAAAACGAAACCTAGTTCAGACCAGAAGATAGTTTTTTTTCCCCCAAATGGATGTCTTCTGCTATCATAACTTCAAAGAGAGCATACATTAAAATTTGTTTAAACTGGAGATGGTTGTCTAATGTACTAATGATTTCCTTTGTTTGCTAAATAAGAAAAAAAAATGTGTAAATAGTTTAATATATCCACCTATTTCATATATAAATATAGTAATACTAATTCTAGCTATGCTGACTTTCTTTCCTTGGCTCATAGCGGGGTTTCTTTTTAGAATTAGTTTTTATTAGAAACTTAAGATACATGATCAGCAGAACCAATACAAGCATTTGAATAAATTCAAACATGAGGTGTAATGGAGATGCTTTAAAAAAAATGATTTGAGATAAGAAAAAAGTTCAGTTTAAAATGACCAGTTTTATTAATTGCATATACATTGTTATTTAAATTTAAAGTACATATAAAAAAGATATTTTAAAAATCTAACAATCATGTTTTAATCAATATTTTTTTTTCTGAGACACCTTACATCACAGATACTGAAATTGTATTATTATTATTATGATTATTATTATGAATTATCTGTTTGTAAGAAACTAGTCTAATTATGTTTTCATTTCAGACTCAGATTAAGCCTTCATTAAGACATTTAAAAGATTAGAGTCATTTAAAACCTGAGATATGTGTTCTAATGATAGTGTTACAACATTCCGAATATATATAAATGATTTAGATCACATTCAACATCACAGGTATTTCCCTTTCCTAATGGAAATTCATTACCAATTATTTTCAACAATTTAACATGATTTAACATTATTATTAAAAGTCTGGATTCAATTCATAGATTGTATTCACATTCATATGCCAAAAATAAATGTAATAAAATTCATGAATGCATTAATGAATTTCAAACATTAAGCTTTCAAACAAATGTATAGAACTTATTCTACTAAAAGACAGAATAATGTGCCCAGCAATAAAGTTATGTAGATGTGTAGTAAAATGTAACTTAATTCACATATAGGGATTTTTACTTACTACATATTAATTAGACAAAAAACAGATTCTCAAAATATGTGGAAAATCTCTAGATTATACAATTAAATGTTAAACTACCACTTTGTAAATCTCTCTCTCTCTCTCTCTCTCTCTCATATATATATGAGATCTCTCTCTCTCTCTCATATATATCTCTCATATTAGTCATAACCCCTCTGAAAGAATCTGGCCCCTAATGCAGAGTTGTGAGGATACATTACAGAAACTACAAACAGGGATTTGTGAAGATCTTGTTAGATAACAAACATTTGAGTAAACATTATGAATCTATGCTTTCCTTGCTGGTACTGGAATAGGTCTTCAATCACCATGCTTTATCTTAAACACCACTAACATAGAAATACGTAAAGAAGGTTTACATTAGTTTTAGTTAGGAAAACTAGCAGGTTGTCAGATGTCATAAATAATTATGGACAATCTCGTACAAGATATTACAGATTAATATTTGTTCTCTTCGAAGACAAGGTTGAATGTGTAATCCACTGTCGTGACGTCACTTTCCCCAGGAGCATGATTAATGCAACCAAATCCAAAAGGATTCAAATTACACATCGGATCTTTCTGTTTTTTGTTAAGCATAACATTTTACACAGCTCAGCTTTAATGTCAGATTTCATTTGGGTTTCGTTTTCACTTGGAGAGGATGGAGAGGAAGTGAATGTACCGTTTTACCATACATCAGTTGCACATTGTTTTGGGTCGACGGTATTCTCGGATCATTTGTATTAGAATGAGGACATGTTAAACAGAGGACAAGTCACTCTATCAGATCGGGTCTATGGAAAAGTCAATAGGATCTTCTGTGAAGTTGGTCTCACTTATTATTTGCTTTTGTTTGTTTGAGGCTCCGATCACTTATCACCTAATATAAAACAGCACCGTGTCAAAGTCTTCATGCAGCAGCTTTAAGCAGTGGAGCTTTTCACTTGCCAGTGTGGTTAGAAACGTGTGTGAAATGCGCTCAGTGCGGGGCGGAGCTTCATGGCAATCAATCTGTATAGAGG
>JAFFST010046386.1:73566-85176 GCA_022414735.1 Noturus placidus | reverse complement strand
CATTTTGTGTTTACTTGTGTTGTCCTTGACTATTGTTTAAATTGGTTTGATGTTCCGAAACACTTAAGTGTGACAAACATGCAAAGGAACAGGAAATGAGGAAGGGGGCAAACACTTTTTCACACCACTGTACTTGTGAAATCTGAGACAATAATACTGAAGCACAGATGTCAGACTCCATTACTGAATGTAGCACTGTGAAGTTTAGTATTCTACCTCATATAACACACCCAATTCATTTCTGTATCTACATTTGCTCAACATGCATCAGAGCAGAGAGAATAGTTGTCCAAGACTATACATCCCTGATTTAAAGCAAAATAAAGTTTGTTTTTTTAATCTGCTAGTGAAGTGATCACCAACCTTTTAATCACCAATGCTGCTTTGTTACAGAATTCACTTATATCCCTAATCCAACAGAGCAAGCTAACAAAGTAGATTGATTATCTGCAGAAGATATGCTATATTGGATTTAAAAAAAGAAATCTGTAAGAAGGTGTGTCCAGAAACAGGGCTGGTGATGACTGTACTTGTAGATTTAACCAAGTTAAATCATATACTTTACACCATAAGTGCAAGTAGTGCTTACATGCTTGGATATTCAACAGCATGAAATATACGATTACACAGTTTATCCTAGAACTATTACAAATTGAGTGTCAGAGTCTGCTATGTAATTTAAAAGGCAGAGCCATCAAAGGTGCTGTGGTGCTAACTTTTGTAAATGACACCAAGCCAAAAATGTATCATTTTGGTGGTGTTCCCTGGTTTAGGCTTTTCTGTTGATGTAAGACACAGCCATTTGTCATTTTTGTTTAGTACAAAGAGTCAGAGTTTGACATCAAAAAAATCCAGACAGCCAAGTACACTGCACATGATTTGATAGAGTTTTGGCTTTATTTACAATTTAGAAGGTGTCCCAAAAGTCTCCATATACAAGGGGCTATGTTTGCCAGAGTCACATACCTTCATCAGAGTCAGTGGATGTTTATGGACTCCCACTTCAAGGTTGGTCCGCAACACTTGCAGCCTTTTTGAATTTGTTAATAAGTTTGGCAGCAGTGTCACGTTTGATGTGCCTATTATGTTTCCTGCTACCCATCGCAGCTTCCCGATCCAGCCATGAGAATCATTTTATGTTCTTTTGTTGAAGGCATTCTTAAAGACTACCTGAAACTTTAAGTTTGTATAATATATAAACCAAGTATAAAATTTTTTTGGAAGACATTTTGCTAAAAAAAAAAAAAAAGTGTTCATTTCCCCTATGTATGGAGACTTCTGGGTCACCCTGTAGTAAGTAAATAACCAGTATGTTTAGCCATAGTTAAACATAAAAATAGTTTATCAAAGAACCTATGTGCTCAAAAACATTTTAAACAGCTTTATATTGAATCCACTTGACTAGCCTAATATTTATGTATGCATTTGTTTGCTCGCTCATTTTGTTCATGTATACGCACCCATCCATCCACAGATAACCATGGAAGTTGGCTGAAGGGGTGGGGCAGACTTGAAAGTAATGCACCTGGGCGTTTCCAATTTGCATATTAATCCAAATTTCTAGAACTCTGCATTCTTATTTATGCTAAAGGTGTGTAAAGTTGTAGTGATGCACCTAAGGTTCTCATCCTAGGCAAACATACATACATACATACATACACACACACACTAATATATATATATAATTTTTTGTATGTTTATTACTTAAACCATCATTTTAAAGTATAAATGTTTACTTCTGACATTTTTAAACGTAAAGATCATGGATGGATCATGCTATTCTGTTTAACAAAACCTTACAGCAGGTATACCAGTCAAAATTTGAGGAACAATACTTGTTGTAGCAAAACAAAATCACCTCATTAGCTATGTAATTTTAATACCAAGTATCTTCCTTTGAGTAAATGAGGAACCTCGACTGCATCCCTACACAACGCGGACTATGAACATGGAAGAAGCTCGTGTGTTCGTGGTATGTACAAGCAGTGAAACCAGCACGCTTCATGGAGCCCATGAGAGGCCATTTTCTTTGAAACGAGGCTGGGGTGCTGCCGCCACGTGTACACGTCCTCCAAGAATTCTACTCAACCTTCCCAGTGTTGTTTACTGACTCGTAGCTTTGCCACGTGAGTGAATGATCACTTTTGTGTGTCATATCACGGAAAGTAGCATAGAGAGAGTACAGAACACACAGTTCGTATGTAGAAGGTCTTGTGCAACAGTTGATTCGCTCACTTCCTGCTGGTAGGCGGGATGCAGCAGCAGTAGGCCGTGCACTTTCACAGCCCTCCATTTTGACTCGATTTGTCAAAGCCTATGGGCCATGCTATAGTGCTGTAAATCTCCAACAGTGCCGGTTCAACTCTGACGTAAATGCAGAACGCGCGTGCAGTTCTGTAGTATAGACCGAACAGCTGGATGTTACTTCTGTATCATATTTACCAGGAGTGCATGATACCTGTTTCAGTGGAAGTTCGAAAATGTAACAGAAGTTTTCGCCAACACAAACTTTTACTACGTCAGTAAACTATGTGGTAATAAATAATAAAAAACAACAACAAAACAAACAAACAAACAAAAAAAAAAACCCCAGTACATTTCTTAGTTTATCCAACGCCATACAGCCTACAACAAACATCCGCTCTTGTATCGCGTCCACGACTAAATCTTGACATACACGTGTATACAGGTATAAACTATGTAAAATAGAAGTGTTGCAGAAGTCATTGGTAGTATGACTTTTAAAACATGATGGCTTTATATCCCTGCACATCAGCTTGCGTTTCACTGGAATCCGAACCAGCGACTGGGTTTAAGCATAAGAAATGTTGAGTTTCACCCACAAATGAAATACTCAGATATGATGATTCTGTGATAGTACATAAGCTTACTACTGCATGGCAGTGAAGAAAGCCCAATGCACAGAAGGAGTAGATGGCCCAACATACGCCCATCTGCTGCTGCGCTCCACACACACACACACACACACACACACATATACATACACGTCGCTGAGGTCCGGCCCCTTCTCCAGCTACTCCGACAGACCACGTGGTTTCCTCTTTGCAAACAAAAAATTAGTAAATTCGACTCGCTTTAGAGGCGGTGCCGTCGCCAGGCAGTAGGATCTGTATGACAGTGCAAGGGTACAGCTCTACGCTGAGGGGCAGATAGAGAGAGAAAAGAATTTCTCGCGATCCCGCCATACTTCCCTACCACTATTCCACCATCACATTAATACAGAGCAATACCATTTGCTACACGCTGCAGGAAATTCGGCAGGATTGCTACAATCAAGGATTCTCCACTCGCCAGTGGACTTCATCGGGCTGCTACGTTAGTGTTCGGAGAACTTTCCCCGAATTATTTTAAGATTCCTCTTCGAAATTCTTTCGTTTTCAGCTGCAACTCGTTACACGTGCTTTCATATTTAGCAGACTCAATATATATGTATATATATATACACATTTTTATATATATGTATATATATATACTGGACAAATAGTCCACTGTTTGTAGAAAAGTTTTTTTGTTTTGAGTTCTGGTATTTTTTTTTTTTTTTTACTGGGGGAAAGCAGTGAGATTTTTTTTTCCACAATGAACAAGCTATATATTGGAAATCTGAATGAAAATGTGACCGCAGAGGACTTGGTTAAAACCTTTGAAGACTACAAGATTCCTTACTCTGGACAGTTTCTAGTGAAAACGGGATACGCGTTTGTTGATTGCCCGGACGACCAATGGGCTATGAAAGCAATTGAAACATTTTCTGGTAAGTAGTTCACTGTAATAGTCTCATTGTTACAGTTTGGCTCCATTCACGACAAACTAGTTTTGACTCTTAAAGTGTTGTGCACAGAAATCTAATCTATATTATTTTTAATTTATAAAAAAAAAAAAAAAAAAAGTGTGCTGTGGTTCGTTAAGCTATACATCTCTGCTCTCTGCAGTGTAAAGGAATGAATTGTGCATTTCCTTGATCCAAGGAGTGCAAAATAACTTTTTTATACTCATAGGCTAGTCAAGACTGTTTAATATAAGCTACATCAACGTACAAATTGTTCTTTGCTCTGTTACCTTTATAGTATTGACTGTTGAGATTACGAGCCTGACTTTAATACCAACGTTGATGTGAATTTAGTTGTACTTGCAAGAAGATCTGAAACCTGTGTCCATATTCAGTAGAATCGACCAAGTCCTACAGAGTGAAATCCCACCCCTCCCCCTTTTGGCTAATAGGCCGCTATAGTAAGATAAACCACGTTTCATGTAGCCTATGGGCCGATTGTAGGAACGCGTAAAAGAACTTGCCATGGAGGACACCAAAGCTAAATGCAACACTGATTTATACATGTATACTTACTGTCCATAGATCAAAGATCTCCCTGCTTGTCCACATATGTTGCATGTGATCTATGGGCTCTGTATGGCACGAAGGTCGCCATGCTTTTCCATGTTACAGTTCGCAGATTAAGAAGGCATAGTGAACACTCTTCTCCAGTGTCTGATTCAAAGTTTCTATTGACGTGTCCACACAACGGCGAATAAAGTCCAGAAATGACTTCCCTAACACCAATGGCGAGAACAGCCTATAGAGAGCCTATACGTCCAATGAAATGTAAAACACTACCAAAAATGTTGTATGTGCTTCCCCAGAACAACTCTGTTGAAAAGAGTTCATCACTAACTCACCCACCACCACCTAGTTCACAGACGAGCCAGTATATAAGCCCTTCAATAGTTATGTAGCGTAGTACTTTGTTGTTGTGTTTTTTTTTTTTTTTAAATAATTTATTGATACTGATACGAAGCTAGCTTGCACTGCGTCCAATTACTACCCTTTAAAATGGTTAACATAGCCAACATATGCTATGCAGTGAAGACCAATCAATTAGATGGCCTCACTTTGTGATTTTATCTATTTATTTATTTATTTTTATAGGTAAAGTGGAACTTCACGGCAAACGAATTGAAGTAGAACATTCTGTCCCTAAGAAACAAAGGTATTTGCTTTTACTTTAAATCCTCGCTGTGTTACTGCAAACATGAATGTATGCATTGTTTGATATGGGTTACATACGAGGGGGGTGTACATACTATGTGTTTCGCCCTTCAGCTTTATTCTTCTTGGGTGTCAAATTTATTGATGTTAAGATTTTTTTTTTTAAATAAAAAAAAAAAAAAAATACAACATAGCTCATTGCCTTTAACTTTGTTTCGAAACACCTTTCTGTTACCATCCCCATATCGACACAAATGTATTCATCTTCTAGATAGTGACATTGTAGCGTTTGATAGTCACAGCACAAAAGACGGTAGGATCTGAATGGAGCATCACGTGCTTTTCCAGGAAGATTTTCTTTAAGTTCGGGTGCTATTTGGTGTTATTCTTAATGTTTTAAAACATAAAAAAAAAAAACACCTCGTTGTTTCTGCCGTTTACTGCAGTGCTTTCATTACTGCGCTTCATACATGAAGAAAGACCTTGGTCTAAAGTAAGGCCTAGGCCTCGAATGATCTTTTGTTCAGTCATAAACTCTAAGCTGTTGTGCCTGAAGGATCGATGGACTAATAGCATAACGTTTTGTTTTTGTTTTTGTTAAAAAAGGGGGCAGTCATTAAGTTGATCTGGCTCTAATACTGAACAGAAAGCACGGTGTTAATGGAGTTCACGTGATAACGTCCGGTGCCTAATATGTAGGATGGCAAATGTTTAACAGTTACGAAAGAATCTAAAAAATGTTTTCATACATACGTGTGTTGTGTTCAGCGCGAGCAGAACGAGGTTAGTGTGTGACTACGTGAATTATGGTGGTGGGGTTTGTGAAGATGTAGGTAGGACCTCTCAGCAGCTAGAATTGGTTTACCTTTGGTTTAGTAGGAAGCGACAGAATGTTCCAATAGCCTAGTGGATTGTGTTTATTAAAAAAAAAAAAAAAAAACATTCCCTGCCCACTTTTCACCCCACTCTTAACCCGTTAAAAATTAGCATATCCATCATTTAAAAAAAAAAAAAAAACGTCAATTCCCTTATCAAATTAAACGACCGTGAATCAAGCAAAACCACGGTTACGTGATCAAATAGGTGAATGTGACGTGTGTGTGAGCGAGAGAACATTTAATACAGGTGCTTATTTTGGTATCTTAATTTATGTTGCGTTATTATTCAATCAAGTTCAGTGTGTGCCACTTGAACAGGTAGGCTTGTACCTTAAATGCTGTTGCCTACTCGCGTTAATACCGGGCACTGATTTATTTATTTATTTATTTATTTATTTATTTATTTGTATAGGCTACTGTTGAGGGTCTAATTTGAGCACGCGCCCACAGCTTTCTATACAGGCTGGCTAGTTGAATGAATTTGTGGCTGAATGTACGTTTAATGCTCAGTTTCTTTTTTTTTTTTTTTTTTTTTTGTCTTCGTGCTCGGTCCTGCATTACATGTTTTGCATTTAATTTGAAGTCAGGCTGAAACGGCACGTGATCGCAATCATTGCGACTAAAGCAGTTAGTTCAACGTCAGCAAACAAGAAAATGGCGCCCAGTGCAGCCTTGTGTGGCGAAATCCATATGAAGGCTCATGCCTGGTTATAGAGGACTACGTGGAAATGCCTAGAAGTACATTTTTATTGATTCACTACGTTGGTCACGAAAAATGTAATGTCAACATTAATAATAATAATAATAATAATATTTGTGGTGGTAGTAACAGAAGAGGCATTATTCTGTGCTCGCCATCAGATGGACTTTGTGCATAACTATTCTTAAATGGAGGGGGAAAATATATTCTTCATTTTCTTTTCAGCGTTTCATAGATTGCTTCTAAATACTCAGAGTGAACATTTTTGTATCTCCATTATTTGAAACAAACGTAGAATGTCTAAATAAAACAGACACAAGAAACTCCTATGTGGAAGGTGAGGAATGCTAATTAGGTCAAAGGTATCGTTGCTCTGTCGCCGCCATTTTGATTCTCCTAGCTCTGCGTTTCTATTTCTCATCTAATCTCACAATTCGCCTAGCGTTAAGATGTGATTGTGTTGCCCATACGTAGAAGCTAGTATGTAGTGTGTGTGGGGCTTTTTTATTTTATTTTTTTTTTTAAATATATAAAGTGTGTGGTTTAAATACAATTTGCAAATTTTTAAAACTTGCTTGGTCAGTGGTAACGCAAATAAATATGATTTTATACATATGAGAGAGAGAGAGGATGAAGGCCATGGAAGCAGAGGGTTTTTTTATTATTATTATTTTTATTCTGTATGGGTTTTTCTTTTACTGTGTGGTAACATGGGTCCATATGTAATTATTCAGAAGTGGATTGAGGAATAGCTCTTTTTAAGAAAGCCTTGACAGTACACATGTTCATGTGGAACAAGTAGACCCTAATCATCTTTATTGTGTGCCTTACAGACAAAATTATAGTTGGACAAAATATGGATACTTGAGCAAATAATGTAAACATATGCAGGAGTGTATGGCAGGCCCATACTCACATGGCACCTTCCTATGCTTGATGTTAAGTTTGCAAGAGCTGTTTTGAATGTTTAAGACTTCTAAAATGATATGGAGGATAAGGGGGTGTCCCACATCACGTTTTCAGAGCCAGTTGCTAGATCTAGCCCATACAGAAGTACCATATCACTTTTTGGCTATAAAAGCTTTAATCGCCTCAAACACATTTAATTCTATTTAACATTACTGGTTGTGACATTAAGTAGCATATAATAAGTTGCTATTCTAGGAAAATGTATACTTTTATGCTGTGACTTGACCACTAATAATTGAGCCACTAGTAAAATATTTACATTCACAAGTTGCAGACTTGTATGCTCTGTTTGTTTATTAATTTACCCATTGTTATTCATTAAAACATGATTAGTGTTGACTAATGCCAGCATGTGTTTAGTTTGTGTGTGGATGGATAGATAGATATAGTTGGTATGTGTTGGTTTTTTTTTTTTTTGTTTGTTTTTGTACTTGGTCATAATGCTGACAATTGAATCTTTATTTTTATTCTGACTTGATTACAACCATCAAGCAGACATATGATGTGCAGCTTATATTTGTTTTACTTTTTTCTGGCATAATGGTACATGGGTTTATACTTGGATAAGTATAGAAATCCTCTTTGTGAAAGTATTTCTCCAGTGCCTATATAAGAAAAAAGTAATCATTGAATAATGCTGTAAAATTAAGTCAATGCAGGAATGTGGAATTTAGTACATGTTAGTTCAGAGAAGTTTCACCATGGCTGTATATGGAGTAGTGCAATATTGTTTTTTTTTCCCCCCTTCGCTGTATGCTTTAAGGTCAATGATCACCTTTTAATTATACAGTAATTATTTGTTTTGTAAAGACATTATGTACTTGTGACCATTTAATTTCCAAGTGTCCATTATAATTGACCTGTCTTTCAGCATTTGTAGAAGTGTTGGACTGCTCGTTATGATGTCAAGTAGCATAAAAGTTGTTTGTTTTTGGGGTCAGAAACTATTTTTTTTAAGACTGTGATTTGTCTGTTGTCTTTAGAGAGGAATCTAATGTCTGCACATATATAGTGCTTTTATCCAAAGCATTGTTTAAGTGACCGTTTTGGTAAACAGTAAGAAGAAAGCTCGCATAGTAGTCTAACTATGATTATTTTGGGCTATCTTAACTTTGCAAGTCATGCCATTAGAAAGAGTCTACATGAAAAGAAGCAATGATTGGTGATATAAGCGCAAACATGTAAACTAATTGGTTTCATATTATACCCATAATATATTTTCCTGTGTACTGTAGAATTTCACATTGTTTGATTAGCTGAAAAATGTGCAGTGAACATGTGCAATGGGAGTCTTGAGCCACAGCAGTTGCCTTGCCTGCTTGCTCCCCCTCCCTCTTTTTTTCCTCTTCTTTTCTCACTTGATCACCCTCCTTTCTCTCCATCTCCATTCCTGATCATAGTACTACAGAAGGCAGGGGGAGGAGCTAAAGCAAGAGGGGGAGCGACCAATCAGGAACCACGAACACCTGTGTGCACATTCTGAGAAGCAGTTGACTGTGTTGCATGAGAGGCCACCGCTCTTGCACGCACATACATATGTGCACTCTTCCTTTCTTCCCCTGGTTCTCTTGCTCTCACAAAATCAAGCTAGAACACCAGGCACTCACACCCACATACAAAAGAAACGCATTTCATTGTATTCCATATGTTAGGTATATGCTAGCAGACTAGTTGAATGTACATGTAGGTGTGCTTTCAGCTGGGTCATTTGACCAGCATGACTCTCAGTGGGCTTGCTTGTTCAGGAGAGGAGAAGAATTGCGAGAACAAGGGAAGAGGAGAGGAGAGGGGGAGGGGGATAGGGATTGTAGGGGCGTTGTACAATGACACTTCCTACAAGGCTTCCCTTCTCCGCCATTGTAGATTGTTTCAAAATGAAGACTGGAGCTTTGGGTGTGGATAAGAAAAGCAATTAAAGATGTGGAAGTGAGAGACAAGTCTGTTCCATGCTTGTTTGTAGATGCTGGCAGTGTGGTAGGGTTAAAATATGTACTGCTGTCTGTTTAAGAAGGTTCCTCCCCGTTAACCCCTTCCCCATTTTTAACCATCTGTCCTGGTTTTTTTTAAGTGGGATGAATCCCTATATGCTGTGGGTGCTGTTTTGTTTAAGCAGCCTTAACATAGCACCAGCATGTAGCCTACAAATATGCTGGCCTTTTTGAAAAAAATTGTTTTTTTCTGCATATAACAAAATGTAAATTAAGTGATTATGTAGAGAGAGTGTGTGTAGAAGGATTGAAGATGAAACAATAAATAGTATGCTGGTTGCATTTTTGCCATTTCTTTGTGTCCATACGTCAAGGAAGCAGTGATGAAAAGGCAAAGGAGAACTTTTCACTTCCTTAAATGTTTGGATTATACGCAAGTGCCTATACTTGCATTGCACATACGTGCGCATTAAAATAATTGAAAATCTGTAAGCCTTAACTAGAGCTTCAAGTGGTATATATTGAGGTCAAAACTGTTGTGAAATAAAATTTCCAGCTTCGCTTCTCCACCTACTCGGAGGTATGTGAGGTTGGTGAAGAATGGCCAGAGAATTTTTCTTAGAGAAGAACATGTTCCTGGGGGGGGGGGACTCAGAAATAAGCAAATGGGATAGGTTTCGTGGCTGGGTTTTATTAAATAGCCATAAATTTAACATTTGTGGAAAAAAAAAACATACAATGTTTCACCAGGTAAAAGGGGAAGTATTGTTAAGCTAATCGACAAAAAGCTTTGAGTAATTACCCTTTTTGATATTTGCTATATTTTGCTGCAGGTAGGTAATTGGTGAAATGTTTTACAGCTCAAAACCCTGCTGACTTCTGAAATTTTAAAAAAGTAAAAACTACATAAATAAAAAAAATAATTGCTCTTGGATTTCTGTCGCTATTAAATTTGACTTTGGTTTGGTGTAATTTTGCCAGTGGTCAGAGGGAATGATGCCTAAAAACATTTTTTAAGAAGATCCTGTTGATTTTTTTCCACTATGATGTAAGGACCTTAGCGTCTTGTTTCCACCCCCCTGTAGCTCTCTTTGTGTTGCTGTTGAACGGGCTTCTCTGAAAGCATAGGCACCATAAATACTTGCCAAGGAGGGGGAGGGAAAGAACTTAAAGAATTTCAAGTTATCTCTCAAACTGACAGTTCTACCATGTACCTATACAGGCAAGAGAAAATATACTAGTGGCAGGAAGTCTCTGACGAGAACAGCGATAGGGTAGAAGTGTCATGTGCCGTTTCCAAAAAAAAAAAAAAAAAACCTCACCAGACAACACTGATTTTGAAACATTCTACCTATTTTAGTATTCAAATTTCATGTCCTAGCATGTTCTACTATTCAAATTTTTTTCTCATATATTCACGCATTAGTTAGCAAGGGCCCTCCTTCCATCTGAAAATGCAAACTTGGTGTTCAGGCTAACAAATCAAAGCATCTACTATCCCAACATTCAGCAAAGAAGCATTTGGTTATGCAGATGGTGAAATTAAAAGTAAGTGACCTTCCTAAATTTGACCATAGAATCTTGGCAGCTTTTACAGGATGATAGGGTTAAAATGATTTAAAATATAAACCTAACATGATTTCTTGGATAATTTGTTTGGCTTGGAGCAGACATGTAACTAGATTAGTAATGTAGATAGCATCAGCTGCTCCTACAGGTTTGTGTTTTTGGAAATTTGCCCTCCATGCTGTACATTTTAACTGATTAATCAAGTGGATTTAAACAGTCTCATCTTTTATTATATAGATTGTATGTTTGTGTGATTTGTATATATTCAATGGACAGTTTGAGCAGGCTGTTTGTCCTATCGTTTACATTACACTTATTCAGTTAGCAGATGCTTTTATCCAGAGCGATTTACAAATGACAAAGTTTAGTGATCTTCACTTATGAGGAAATTAGTGGTGTTTTCACATCGCATTGCTAAACATGAATTCTTGTGTTTTTGGAACCCATGCGATCGTAGTTGGTCCAGTTAGAGTACCTTTTGTGTGAGATGTAATCCAATTTGTGTTTTTTTTTTTTTTTTTTTTTTTTTTTTTTTTTTTTTTTTTTATTTTTTTTTTACAAAAC
>JAFFST010046386.1:49415-73546 GCA_022414735.1 Noturus placidus | reverse complement strand
TTTTTTTTTTTTTTTTTTTTTTTTTTTTTTTTTTTTTTATATATATTTATTTTGAGCATCACAAAATGCAACTGGCATATGACTCTTAAGAGGTGATTATAGTTCTGTACTTGATGCTGACACAAGATTAGTAAAGCAGACTGCATTCTGAAACTGGATCTAGAGCTTTTTTCTGTAGACAAAGCCATTCAGGAAAAAAGTTTGCAAACAGTCTGGTTTGAACACGCCTCAGGTGTCTTTCTGGTACATGACTGCTGATATCGAGACTTCAGTTCAAATGACATTTTTACTTTTTTTTCCTTCTTTTTTCTGAACACTCACTATTCTGTTATGTTTATAAAACTCTTATTTTCTTTTTCTGCAATGTGTTTTATTCAAGGCAGCACAAGGTGATGTATTAGTTAGAACATTTTGTCTTGGTACTGTACCATTAAAAAGCCACAATGTACTTAATATATTTAATTTAATATGCACCATATATTGTGTTGAGCTTGAACAGTACATCAGTCAAGCTGTGCATGGATATAACCATGCTTTTCAGGTAAATAAAAGCAAATATTTGTTAGGTGTTGTGAAAGGTCTTTATGCATGACATGACCGTTCAACGTCCACTGTGTAGCTTTACAAATGTATTGTTGCAGTCTACTAGCCTTATTGTTAACGGTGAATTGCTATACCCTGTTTGCAATAAATAGATTAAATAAGGTATAATTAAAATCATTTCCATAGTATGCATGCATAATTTCATCAACAGTGTAATTAGCGTACATACAATTGTGCTCCCTATAACTTTCTTTTGTTAGTTTGTAGTTTTTTTTATTATTTTTTTAAAACCATTTTATATCTTCTACATTACTAATTGAAATGTATGTGCAACTGCAAAATATATCCACTCTGCCTTGAGACAGGATATAATGGAAGCATGTTGATTTTTAAATCAGCATGTGTAGTCAAACTGTGGCATCATAAGATGGTGGATTGATCATCAGAAATGAAGCGAGTCACAGAAGATGGATGCTAATGCTAAGTGTGTCTCCATTCACACTGGGAACTAAAAATATAGCTCCATGCAGATTTGTATTTTTGCGTTCTGCGCGTGCTGTTAACTCCTGATGAAACGATGAAGGGTGTGATTGGAAGTGTTCAGGAAAAGATGGGTTTTCCAGACATAGCTTGAACATTCATGATGGACATGCGAAAGGTAGAAGTGCTGATTTAGTCTTAAATGAGATGTGTGGACTGCACATTCGGGGGGGAGGGACTGGACATTTTCAGATGTTAATGAGTACCCTCAAGGATATTTGTTTTATATCTTTTTAGTTAGGTGCTTTTGAACACATCCTGCACCTTTTTTTTTTTTTTTTTTTTTTTTTTTATTCCCCCTAGTCCCACAATTGGGCCTTAAGAGACTTTTTGGATGGTAGAACCTTCTTGGGTACATTGTATGTATCTTGGGAACAAAACATGTACCTGTTCAGTGCCCTCTAGGTGTGCAGAGGTAGCTGTTTGAATCATGGGAGACTGGAGGAGTTTGATTTCAAATCAAGTGGAATTTTGTAATTTCTCTACTTGTATCCATTGGAACGAAATGCTGTTTCTTCAGGACCAGGGCGCAACACATGATCACAGGAGTACATAAAGGGCAAATACAGGACTGTGTGGAACAAGTGTAAATATACAATACACAGGATAATGTAGGTTAACTAGACAAGACAACAGAACCGTATTGGATGAACACCAGTGCAAACTATTGTCTATATACTGTATCTTCAATCCTATCATGCAATTGGATAGACAGAAATCTGTAACAATTGTTAAGGCGAAGAGGATTTATACATTTTATGCAAGGTATAAGGCAAACATAAGCATTAAAACTTGTCTAAATATGAATTAGACTTGCTGGATGTGCTTGCTCATACCAGATGTAAAACTATTTGGGATGGTGGAATGGAAATTCATGACGTAGAAGCCCAAAATTATTGTTCACAGTAATTTTGTTCTTATTTGTAATTACTTTTTTTCATTTGATTTAAATGTATCTGGTATTTATTTTTTCTTATAATTTACTGCAATGAAGTGGTTTAAAGTTTAGTGCAAGGCCAGTATACAATTAGTATAAGAAGTGTTTAATTCACTTATGTATATAATATTAAAAAACTAAGCCCTTGGTGCATTTCTATAAAATATAGTATATTTGATTAAATATGTAATTCTGTTCTATAGTGTCTGTTTAAAGGTCCATATTCAACCTATTCCGGGTATAATGGGGGTGAGACTAAATTAACCAGCAGTATGTGAATTGGTGTTTTTGGGTTAGGGATCATCATACAAAGATCAGTCTATAAGATATATGATCTGTTTTTTTGTGCCAATGAAATGTTAAGCTCAATCAACTAATGGCTGTTAAACTATAACAAATTGTACCCTTTTTTTCCTGAATTTTTTTTTGTTTGTTTGTTACGGCCCTTAAACTCCTGACTAAAGACAACTTCTCAAAGTAGTGTTCAGTCATCAGTGTTTGTGGAATGCTTTTACAATGTTCTTTAACAAAACCCGAGTACTAACATAAGTTACTTCAGACCCTGCTGTAGCTTTGAAAGCTTTAAGCTCATGGTTTAGTAATGTATTATATTTTTAGTAATTTTTAAATACATATGGTGGTTTGGAAAATAAATGTTGATTTAGTTCAGATGTATTATTTGTTCTCTTACACTTTTAAATGTTACTGTTTACATACGTAGGAGTACTCGTATAGCACCAACGGAAAGCGGGTAATTTTCTTCCTTCTGCAGTTCTTCTTTGCCCTTACATCTTTGCAACACCCTCCCGCTCAGCCTCAATCAGTTAAAATGGAGCCCTTGTGTCACATGGCTTCCAAACAGGCATGTGCTGGTCTGATCATGCTATGGCCTCTTTCTGCACGCACACACGATCATACTAAGGCCACAGTGAGAGGGGGAAGGGTCAGTGAACCTCCTACCATGCTGCAACTCTCCCTCCTTCTTACCCAAACCTATATGAATCATGAGTTCCCCTCACATGATCACTGCATGAGCTAAAAACATGGCGCCTGTTAAGCTAAAGGACCATTTTGTATGTGCTCAGGAATTTGATGTGCATACTCTGAAATAATGGTTCTTGGAGAATAGGATTGAGAAGTGTGCGTGTGAATATAAGGGTTGACCAAAGGGTGATTTTAATCTTATGCCATATTAATCTTCCCCTTTGATCTCAAACCCCTGATTTTTTTGTTGTTGGTTGTGTTTTTTGTTTTTACACCAGACCAACGTTTACTTTTCCTACCAACATTTTTCACTTTAATAATTAATATATACATCACGACCTGGTTTAACCAGTATATTTTCTGTAGATGCATTGAGCGCTAGACAATGAGCTTTAACATGGGGGGGTGAGCTGTAATATGAGAATTAAAAAAAGAGAGAATTTGTTAGTGTTGTAGAGGTAGATTGGTTGGTGTTCCTCAGCATTCAGCTACATGTAACATTGAAGAACCGCATGTTTTCAGCATTTACAAATGCAAAAGAATGGGGGTTTGCTTCACACAGTTTAGAAGACTGAGAGGAAGAAGAGGAGACAGATTTCAGTGATTTGCATGGTGTATACATTTCTATAGGCTTCTTAAACATACAGATGTATGAATATCTTAATGGATTTTTTTTGGTGTGTACTTCAAACGAACATGGGGAAATAACAGGTACTTTATGTTAATACATGCAGAAAATGTGTATTCCTCCACCCCGGCTCTGATCATTTCCTCTTAAAAGTGTAAATGTTAGATGTGCTCAAAAAGACTATTTGTAAATTATTATTATTTTAACCTAATTAAATCTGTGCTGTTTACTTTTGGTAGGAATTATTAAGGATCTGCTGTTTGCAAAATTGTCTTGAGACAAATATGCGATACAAAGTGGACAGGTGTCTTTGAATCTTGACGTACTACTTTTCCATGTTACCTTTGTTTTGAACAGAATGTAATGATATAATTAATGATTCTGATGTGTTGATAATCTTTTACATTTTTGTGATTTATTGTTTCTTAAAGGCAAGTTGTGTGGCTTGAGAATAGCCATTCTCAGTTATAATTTAATGATCAATACATGGGCGTTTCATATATTCGTAACCTTTTTTCAGAAGAGAATTTTTTTTTTTATTTGAAGAATGTGAAAGTCTCAATTTAACCCTTATAATTTCTACTATCTGTAATTATGCAATTTAAATAAATCCATCTACTCCAAGAATGTTTTGTGATTTAATCATTTGCCATCAAGAACTTTTTATCCTTACATGTCTTGTGTGTGTGTGTATATGTATGAGTAATATTTATTTTTAATGTATGTAATTGTGCATATAATGTATGTATATTGTTGTCGAATCTCCATTCAGGGCTTTTCCTTTTGATAAATGAGTTCAGGGAACATCTTCACTGTGAAATTTCCCCCCCCCCCCATGCCCTTATACACTAATCTAAGAATATATGTACTTGTATATTGTGTAAAAAAATATATATATATATATCTATTTATAATTTCTATCTATCTCATTCGGGAGGTTCTCTCAGATTTGTAAGACGTTTTGTTGTTTGTGTTGAAGGAGGTTGGGGTTGGAAGATTTTAATTTAAGGTCTTAATATACTTTGGAGGAGATTGAATCAGATCTCACACAATATTTAAATGCCCTTCAGTTGTGTTTCATTGTGTCTCTTCCCAGTGAGGCTAGAACACTGGGTTACCATGTTGGTTAGGAGATCCTTATCCAGATGGTTAGTTATTCAGACCTTTTTAAATGAGGTGCAGACGAATGTATTTTTTTTTTTTTCTTCGCGAAACCAAACGAGCCATAACCACGATCTACCTAAATAACACTGCAACCAATTCGCTTGTTTTCAAACTCATGCGCGCATTTGCGCTGTACTAGTGATGTTTGTGAGGAATCACTCGGGTTTAGACACAGCGCCTACTCCTGTAGGGGTGTGTGGACCCTTCGAAACGGCTTAACAATCATTAAATCTACGTTGCAGTTTCTTTTAGAAGCTCCTTAATGCATGAAAGTAAAGCAATGGCGACGTATTCTCATGCAATAGTAATATAGAGCGTGGATGCACACGTTTCTTTAGCGCTCTACGTTTACACCCCACCCCTCTCCTGTGCCGGGAGTGGGCGGGTCCGTGATTGCGCGCGCCGCCTCTTTCACGCTGCTGTAGTATTCTCGAGTAGCTCTATGACTTTATGAATGAAGGCAGGTCTCTCCTCCTCTGTGCCTGCACAGCGCTGCATAAACGGAGGAGCATTGGAGAGACCCGGGAATAAACACCTTTTCCTCTTACCCTTTTTTAATTATTATTATTATTATCGCACTCAATTGTGTCTTTTTGTATTTTCCCTACATTTTAAGTTCGTCTCGATTGAGCATATATCGAGCAGTAATGACTAATTCTTATTATAATAATCTTGCAGTGATATTGAAACATGGAACGACTAATGTACTTATTCTAGTAGTAGTAATAGTAGTGTTTCGGTATTCTTGTGCCTGAAGACCATGTTTTTACTATTGATTCGTTACAGATGCATACATTAAATCATAATTCAATGTAGTAACATTTGCAATGTAAACACGTTCATATGTGGCATGTAATTCCAGCAGTGCTGAGATGGTTGCTCAACAAAGTCCTCATGGTGTATGTGCCTGGAATAGTAGCCTGCGCGCGCACACGCATGTGAGCGCGCTTCATTGTGGGTAATTGGGCGTTGTCAGGAGAATATGGCTGCTTACACTCTAAAATGGCTGAGTGGAAATTCACTTGCTGTCAACCACACAGCTTGCAAAACTACTAGGCAGAACAGATAACGGATGAACCCAAATAAGATGGGTTGACCATTTAACCCCCCAAAATTGGTTCATATTTACTCATATTTACTGGCTTTTATTTTCATGTTACCTTACGGTAGGCCTACTGTCTTTCAAAAAAAAAACAAAAAAAACCCTATTTAGCCAAATACACATGCCCAATTGACGTTCTTTGCGAGGGACCATCAACATAAATCTGATGAACAGCTTTAAGGCAAGACACTATAGGTAGAAACAACCATTTTTGGTCACATCAGTCCATTCCATGATTTTGTTAGTTTTGATAACTTTCTGTAGTAATTAAAAAATATCAAAGAGACATTTTGTCTACTAGCTACCAAGTTAAAGGCTTAACCACGCCTACTTTCCCTAAAATCACGTGGCTGTATATCTCAGCTATGTTTTCTATTTTTCCAGTGTATTCGACGTACATGTCGGTTTCCGTTTTATAAACTGTGTAAAACACTTACTACTGGAAACATATGAAGTATTTTTTTTTTTATTCAAACATCAGCTGAAGTGTAGAGTTTGTTTTATTACACCTGCACGTGCAAATCTCTTAATTAGACGAAGGTGTTTGTGTTTTAATACACTATTCACCTGT
This sequence comes from Noturus placidus, assembly GCA_022414735.1. NCBI lineage: Eukaryota > Metazoa > Chordata > Actinopteri > Siluriformes > Ictaluridae > Noturus > Noturus placidus. Next base: position 67,077 of record JAFFST010046386.1, on the reverse strand, counting down.
AGCGACTTCCTTTTAGAGGGGGGACACGTCACTACCTGCTTAAAAGCGGTCAATAACGATTTTTTTTAACTTAACGCCTTAGATTTTTATGAATTAAAACATTTTATTAATAGTGCTTTTAAACAAGTCCATCTGAAAACATCAGAAAGACGGTGGCCAGATTGCCCGTTTTCATGCACGAGATTCACATGGGCAAATAATTAAAATGCATTTAAATTGATACAAATAAATTAATTTTTGTTTTAATCTTTTGTGTTATAATAATTTCATGTAACAAAACCTATATGCAGTTAATGCTATTTTCTTCTGCACCTGGATGCACCTGAATGACTGCTATTGTAAGGACGAGTAGGGGTATAAAAAAAAAACCCAAAAACCTTGAGAACCGAAGTGTCCTGTTACATAGCACCTGCATTATGGGTACTGGGGGCTGCCTGGGCTAGTTTGGACACTATGCTTGCAATATATTTTGTAATTTCATGAGTGCTGTATATTTGCATTATATAGTATAGTGAATAGTTGCACTGAACCAGAAGATCCGGCTTTACACGTGTCGTTATATGGGGCCTAAATGTACATGTGCATAATGCACAAGTTCATATGTTGTGCAGCCTGTTCAATTTAGCTATAACAGACCCTTTAACGCTTAATTGGAAAAAGTACTGCGATCACATAAAGCGATAATATAGACCCAAACCTGTGTTGCACTGTCTCTTATTTAACATCTTGCACATATTAGGTGTGAATGCTGCACGTTACTCACTGTCATATTCCATTCATTCATCCAGAAACTGGAGGTGAGTTGCATGGTGAGTTGCATTACATTTGTGTGTCATAGGTTACACTTAATCCGGGAGATTAATAGTACATTTCGCATAACTTTTTATTAGTAGTATTATTACTGGTGTGTGTGCACGCGCTTGCCTGGAAAGCTAATAAGAATGAGCGTTCTGAGAACTAGCCCACTTTTGTTTTTATTTAACATATAGAATAACCATATTTTTGAAAAGCAGATGTAGATCTTAAGGACCACGTGTTATATACGGTTTGTATTTTGGGATTTACACGGTACTGGTTTTTACTGTGTATATATATATATATATATATATATATATATATATATATTTTGTTTTGTTTTAATCGAGTGCAGTTTTCACTATTTAAAGAAAGAATGACAAAACCCGGGCATTTGTAAACGTAGTTTGTTAGTAATTCTTGGATTTCATGGCGACTTGCATGATTTTCTCCGAAAGAATGCAGATCTGGTTAAATAAGCGAGTGGTGCCATTTTAGTTCTCGCGCCACACTCATGAAATGGCGCACGCGAGACAGCAGGCCCGCGAGAAGAGTGCGTATTGTTTCAATATGATTCCTTACATTATTGCTGGCCTAAAGTTAACTACATTTCTGTTTAATGTTGCATGTATCTCGTCAGATTCTAGTTCATGGTGCCTACTGCACCCATTACGGCTGTGCGGACCCTCCTCTGGGCTGTCTTGTTTAAAAAGAAATATATAGCCTAGCCTATATATTAGTGATTTTGCGTGGTTTTTGTTGTTGTTTTTTTTTTTTTTTTTTTTTTTTTGGCGTTAAAAAGCACGTTATATGTTCTTGACCAAGGCTTGTCGGAGTCTGTCCTCAGTGTTTGTAACTCGCTTTAGAAAAACATGGCATCACACACAATCTCCTCATACAGGGTCGCTTGCAATGTGTGCAGCAGAACCTGAACTTTGACCCGAAGTAAGGGCACATCCCCTTTTACATCAAGAAAGGAATTCGAGAGTTATTTTCTAACGGCCTGTACTTTACCCACCGCCTAAGCAATCGGAAAGAAGAGGAGAGCCGAGCGCACATGCGCATTAGAATCTTTCCAAACTACTACATCCCCCCCCCGCGCGCCGCCCCTGTGCCGCCCCTGTGCAGCGCGCGCAGACATGGCACATTGATCTGTTCAGTCCTTGCTATAAAGTGCGGCCAGCTGATCAGATCTCATCCAATTCACCTTAAATCACAAATATGGATTAAAAAAAAATCCTTTAATTTACTCTAAGCGGCAACTTTGTGTGTGTTGATCATAACATGTAACAGTTTAGTTCTCGAACCAAGTCATATCCATTTAATAGCTATCTGGAATCATACTGTACAACAGTAAATATCACAGCTCACCTGTTTAGGGAACATATTTAAAGCTAATTTTATGTCTAAACCTGGCTCCCTGTGTATATAAAATAAATCATTTAAAAACCCTCACTTTTGCCCAACCCCCTATCCTATACTGCCATGGCTTAGCTCTTTCAACCTCTGAGTTTCCCCCATCTGGGTTCAAAGGTCGAAATGCAATGCTATAAGTAAATGAATTGGGAACCACCCCAACCCCCCCACTCTCTCTTCCATACCATGCCAAATTCCACAGTTCCCAAGACAAAAGTGAAAGAGGGGAGAAGGAGGAGTTTTTCCACATGATAATGCAGCAGAAGGGTTAGACTCTTTTTCCCACCCCCACTAGTTACCAATGCTGTGGCATTCCACAGTTGAGCATGGTCATTGTAATGTGATGGTCGGCGTTAGCATTTGTCACCATAGGCGCAGCCATGTTCAACACATTGGGGGTGCTCATAACAGCCTGCAAATTTGTGACGTCTCTATTTCATAAAAACAACTTATCCCAAGTATAAAAAAATTATATTGGTTTTACCGATTTTGTTTCTCATTGCACAGTACTCACTATGGTCAATAAATAGTATATAAAAAAAATGTACACTGCTGTAGATTAGGTATAGGCCATATGATTTTACCACACTATTAAGTATGATAGTGTGCACACCTTGAAAATGATTTTCTTCTGGATGTTTTATCACGTCACATTACTACCAGTATGAATGGGCAGTATAGAAGACGAAAGATGTCTAAAACGGACACTGCAATGATGATGAAATTGGCCTAAATGTAAGTTTTCTTTAATTAGTAAAATAAATTTGTTTTAATAATATTGAGGATGTCGGAGCTCCAGTGATCTAAAATCCGATAGACATGCTTGCACAGATGTACATGCACAAATAGATCTTTTTAGATATAATTTTTTTGTGAATGGTAATCATTATATTTATATAGGTTATTTTAAACTATATAGTGTGTTGGTTTGAAATGGTTTTGGAAATTACAGATCACTGTGTGTGTGTGTGTGTGTGTTCTGAAAATACAATTTGGTGCAGCTGTTGTGTTTTCATAGTCTCTATGTATGGGATTGTGTTTCATGTTGATTGGGATGATGATTGCACAGAGAAAAACTAACCTATATAAATTTACTGTATCTGGTCCTAGAGCAGCTATTGTGGTAGGTATAGTGTAGTAACCCAATCTTTGAAGGTGTTTTAGATTATTTCCTTCCATAAGAGGACATGGACCTACTTGTTCAGCTAATGATGATTTACAAAGAGGAGGCAATAAATGTATCTGCAATTAGCAGGTTATGGCTCTTGAGTTTAACATTTGGAGCTGCAGAAGCTTCCTCAGATGCATGTTTTGAAGTGAAGCACTACTTGTGTCCATCTCCTGTGCCATCTGACAGGTATGGCACAATGGTTTTTTTTTTCTCTGGTGAATGTTGGAAAATGATATCTACAAGATAATCTGTGTGGGATGCATGACCTGCTTCTCATTTTAAAATCTTTATCATTTGATTTTAATAGATGGCACTTAAGAAATTAGTTTTGCAGTATAGTAGACCAATGCTAATATAAATAAGTACTATGGAAAGAACAAGTTTTTATTCTACTGGAATCTGTAAGCATTCAGTTTTAAAATCTACGACCTCATTTCCATAGTAGTTGCAGGTCATGGACATATTCATGTCTTAATTTGTTCATATATCAGTTTAGGATGACTGCAATTTCCCACTCCTTCACCATAATCAAATGGGTGGGACTAACGTCTTTGGACAATATGGAATTTCTTGGCCTCTTTTCACAAAAAAAATTAATAATATTAAAAATGATTAGCTTCCCCTCCTTCCCTTTTTTGCATGTTTACACTTGTATCCGCAGAGCTGTTGTAGCTAGCATCTCTGATTTAGCTTCATACTTTTTAATTAGTTTTGGCTTCAGTCATGATTTTAGACCAAGCTCTGATTTCCCAAAAGCTTTGTAGTTTAGAGAGACAAAGTGTTATGTCACTCTAGGTTGTTGTGAAGTCCCCGGAAGTGAGTTGTTGTTGTTTTAATGTAAAGTTTATAATAGCTGTACTTAGTTGATAAAAACTGAATATAAACTGTTATCAGTTGATGTTCTTGATCAGTTATGTATATTGACAGATTTTTTTATTTATTTTTTTGCTCTTTCATAGGATAACCTTTAAGGGTCAGGAGCCATTTAAAAACCTAAAACACAAGCAGATGAAAGAACTTTAAATTTTGTCTTTCATATAAAGTATATGCATTTAGTGGATTTTATATGCACAATAAGACAGGGTTCCTTGGGCTTCTCCATCTTGTAGAAAACAGGCTATAGTGATTAGCCTCCTCCTTCTAAGCTTTTAAAGGGTTAATGCTCCATCACCATGCCTTGATTGCCAATCTTGTGGAATAACCTTTGACCTCTTAGTGGGGTGGGGTGAAAAAAGAAAGCAGAGCCGAGTGGGGGATGGTGGCCCTATCAGGTACAACGAATGCAAAGAGAAAAAATATGGTGAAGGGGGAAGGGGATGCTGCTGAGGCCTAGCAAAGTTCTTTCTTTTTCACCAGTTCACTTGGTTCACTGTTTGCAAGAGAAGATAACCAAAAGCTCTTCAGTGACCATGTTTCTTTATTCAGTAGAACATAAAATTGCTTTCACAGATTCTGGATTACCATTCTTACTGAAGTTCTGACCACTACCAGTGTGCGTATGGCCACTCTGTCCCATTGACTGTGATTCAGTTGCCTAAATAGGCTTTGGAGGAGCATTTTCATTGACTTGTGGAAGCGCTGGTTAAGCTGGCCTTCTCCACGTGGACCATAATCAGCTTTCTTCCATGGACTCGTGTTATGAAGCTAGAGCGAAAGGGAGGATATAAGGCTATGAAGATAATCTCCTCCCCCACCTCTGCCACACACACACAATTTTCCAGCATGGACTGGGGAAACTTGCTGGGCTTGTCCCCTCAACTACATATTTACTGTATCTTAAAAGCTGGATTTATTTCAGTCCCAGTCCCAGATGATTTTGTGTTTCATCTGAAATGACTTCTCAGCAACTGCAACCCCACTTCAAATTCAATTCTCACTATGTTTTTATTATTATTTAATTTTTTTTGTTTATAGTAGCTATTACTCTCAGATTTACCTTAGATTTTCACAAGCTTCGAGGAAGTTCACAAACCACACTTTTTTTTCTGGAAGCTATTTTATAATTGTTGGTTAATGTGAATTAATTATAAAGTAGAACAGATTTTTTTAAAAACTATTTTCAGTGTGTTTAATGTATTCATTTGATAAATACCTTGATATTGATTCTTTATTTCAGATATAGAAGTTGTGAAATTAAAATAGTGGAAGGAAAATTATTAATTTAACCCTTTGACTCAGCATTAGGTTATTAGTTAGTTATCTTAACCATATCAGCTTATAGATTTTTTTATTCACTTAGTAGTTAATTTTGTTTAAATAATTTTTTTAATAAGAGAAATTTGTTGCTATGCTTTCTAGCTGACAGCCGTCTTATTTTTATTTCTTCAGGCACAGAGTTCATGCATTTAAAACAAGTAAAGCTATGAATAAGTTGTACTTAATTTTCGATCATAAAGCTGATCTCACACAGGAGTGCTAAAAATGTTTTGACAAATATTTCAGATGTGCATACACAATTGCATGTATACCTAGTTGCTTAATTGTTACATAACGCTGACAAAAATATATCAAGAACATTTATCAGACAAGGAATACTACAAAACCCAAAGGCGATAAGTCTCTCTCTCTTTATATATATATATATATATATATATATATATATATATATATATATATATATATATATACACTTAAGTTTTCTTGTAGTTCTTTGTTTTCAACTGACCAGAGATCAGTTTTGAAATCATTACTATTATTGTTCATAATATTTAGAAAGTGGGAAGAGATCAGTGTAAAGGTCTGTCAGGAGTACCGAGTTCTTGACGCCATGTTGACTGAAGAATCCCATGCTTTATTACTGCAGTCATTTTGTAGGATGACCAAATCCAGCTTTGAGCTCAGCTTACTAAAATGCAGTAATTACAATGAATTGAATTCTAATGAATTGTTTACTTTACAGTATATACCAAGAGGATGTCATTCTTTGTGTGTTGGGTGACTGGAAAGGAGTAGGAATGCTTATTTCTGTCTTGTAAGCCCATTGTTTCTTGCCCCCTCCCTTTTTTCTCCCCGCCTTTTTGCCAGTACCTCCTTTCATACTTTTAAACTCTGTTGCTGATTGGTTGAATAAGAAACGGCACACAGGAAGTGGCGAGGCAAAGGGTGATTTATGCCAGCCGCACTTCTTGACTAGGATACTTCCTGTGTGCTTAGTTTCCTGTCTAACCTTTCACCTTGCTATTCCACTAATATAGGTAATTAGTTGTTACGTGGCCCAGCTCTTTTTTTGTTGATATGTATGTGAGCATGTGTTTGTTAGTCCAGCAAGATACTCCTGACAACTTTTAAAAATATATACATTTATATATAGGGTAGGTGGGTATATGCCCCCCCCCTTTTTCCTTTTTTTTCCTTTTTTTTTTCTCTTCCCCAAAACTGAGGGTAAAGCCATTTTGTTGTGGTTACTATGGATAGCGTTTAGGAATTAGTGTTCTAAAGTGTGTGTGTGTATGTATGTATATACATATGTATATGTGTGTGTAGAAAGTGAAGTACATATGTGCCAGTTTGTTGCACAATTTCATATTCTGTTCAATGAAATTGAAATAGCATTGAGCCATTAGAAGTAGTAGTAGTAATGGAGTATTAGTAGTTATTATATACATTTTTGAGAGTAAATATTTTGCTGTGATTACATTTAAGTTGTGCTTGCTTCTTGAGTGATTCTGAAAACATGCTATGCCATCACTATCTTTTTTTTCTTTTCTTTTTCTTTTTCTCTGCAATATGGTGGATATGATGTCATGGTAAGAGAGAGGTCTACACTTCCAACACCTAGCTAACCTGTTCAAGTAACCACCTAAACTCCACTGGCACTCAGTGTATGATCTGATGGTGTATGCTTTCTGCTTTGAGACCATGTGCATTGTGAAAAGCTCTATACAAATTCAATTGAATTGATGGTATTTATAGGTCTCACCATCTTGTGCTTGTTTTGAGGTGTCCCTTACACAATTTTTAACTGTGATTTTGGCGTTTTGTCTGGGAGGGGACGGTATTTCTTTATTTGTTAAAATAATAATAATAATAATCTGTGAGGGATGTGTGAAGCTGAATTAGTGTGGTGTGAAAATGAAAACTCACAAGTGTCATCCTCGTGTATGCACGTGAAAAGGCTTGTTCAAAAAAAACCTTCCATATTAAGATGACTTTACTGTATGGTTGCACCTTAAACTGGGAGAGCATATTCCCACATTACACTCACTCGGATCTCCACCAGCTGTGCAGTTTCATTTTTGGCATTACAGTCAGGAATCCTCGCTTTGCTTTAAGGTTTTGTTCCCCCCCCCCCCCCCCCTCCTCATAAAACAGACATTTTGCAACTCGGACCAAATCCTGAAGCTCTCACTTACTAGTAGAGTGTTTTGTGTGTGTGTGTGTGTGTGTGTGTGTGTGTGTGGGTGTGTAGAGTTAAATCTGCATTCTTTTTATATGCCAGGGTTGGTGTGCTGACTGTCTGTGATGTTTGTGTGGAATTTAAATATACTGCATGTATGTACATGGTAATAGTGTTTATGTATGTAGGTGTACATGTATGTACGTGCGTGTGTATGTATATAATACACTCTCTCTCACACACACATACACACGTGTGTGTATGTGTATGTGTGTATATATGTGTGTGTGTATATGTGTGTATATATACATACATACACATACATATGTATGTATGTGTGTGTGTATATATATGTATATGTATGTGTGATATATATATATATATATATGTGTGTGTGTATGTGTGTGTATATATTATGTTTGTGTACATAAAGTATGTGTGTGTGTGCATGTATGCGTGTATATATGTATACGTGTGTGTGTGTGTGTGTATACATACATATATACACATACATACACACACATATATATGCATACATACACACACACACACACACATATATATATATACATACATACATACATACACACACACACACACACACATATGTGTATATATGTGTGTGTGTATATATATATATATAGTGTGTGTGTACAATTTTATGTAAAGATTTTAAGTGTGCTCATTAAATAAGGAAAGTGAAAATGTTGGCTCAGTGGGTGTGTGCAGGAAAGTGTATGTTTGCACTTCATGCGGTGGCCGTGTCTGAAAGCGTGTTTATAATTTGGAGCGATGGAATGCTGTCTGTGTGTGTGTGTGCACACCACTGATGGACGGTGGGACCTGCTGAGTTTTAGAGAACAGCTGAGGCTGGCCCATCATGCACCAGCCTGCATGCATGTGGACTCCCTCGCACGTTCATTACCAAAGGGGCCTCCAGGGCGGCAAGCCTCTGTAACGGCTGCTTGAAGATGCACCTGCTTATGTGCATGCATGCGTAGCTCCATTGTGTATGTTACCAAAAGTGTATGTGGAAGCTGCATGGTGTGTTGCGAGTAGGAGTGAACATGTGCACACAGACGAGCGGGATGTTCTCAACACGAAAGGGCGTAGGCTGTGTCTCTGCATGCGTGCGTCGTGTGTGCCTTCATGCCTGGGAAATGGGCTTTTAGAATTATGAATGGTAGTAGACATGAGAGGAAAGCATTGCACATGCAAGTGTATCTTCCAATTTGAGCATCTCCAGGGACTTATTTTATACCTTTGTGCGCATTGGCTTTTGGTTTTATGCTTAGAATCTTTAAGATTGATTGACGAGCCTATTGACCAAGGACCTTATCTTTTGAAATGTGCTGCTTGACCCTGCCCCCAGCTATAGGACAATAGCACAGAATGACTCCTCCATCGCAAACTGAACAAACCCCTTCTCTTACTTCTGGGTGTTCTAAAGAGCCTTCACCTTTGCCCTTCTGAAGAGGTGCGTTCTCTTCTTCTATGGTCTTCTGTTGTCCTCCTTCATTATAACCCAAGGCCTTTCTCTAGAGTCGGTTATAAAATGCTCTTGGCTCTCTCAACCTTTTATCAGCACGTAAAAAGTGCCTCAATTCTCATGGATTGACAGAAGTCTCTGCACTAACAGAAATAGGAACACAAATTTTATTTTTTACTATATTCTGTACACTGTAATCAGATTTTGTTTGATGCCAGCATGGCTATAATATCTGAAAGTTGGTAGGGTCATGCTCATTTCATCAGCAGAAAGAGTATGCAAATTTTAACTTTAAATTGTAATTAAGAGCCGCTCCTCCATCCCCAGTCCCCAAACAATAGAGGAATACACAAAAAGACCGTCCTTCTCCACCCCTCAACTTCCATCCATCTTGTTGGCATAAAGCAACAGAGATGTTTTTGGTCTAACAGCCAGTGATGCAAAGGTTCACTAGGGATCGTGTGTGGCCAGGAGGGGGATGGAGGTGTATACGTGTGCGCCTGTGGATTGTTCAAGCGTCAGCGTGGGGGATGTGTGCAGATAGCCAAGAGCCATTGATCAGCACCAGAGCAGACTGGTGATTTTTGGCAGATCTAAATCGGGGTCTTAAATTGTCCTATTATACACTAAATCTTATGGTTTCTCGTACAAGCAGTATCCTAAAACACACATGAATGGGGGTAAAGAAGTTTATTAGCTAGCACTTGGAACGTCTCATGGCTTATTACAAGCAAGCCAACAAAATGGCTGCTATTGAGCCTACTCTTAAAGGACAGATCCAAGATCAGAACAATGCCCAATATTTATTTATTTATTTGTTTTTTTTTAAACAGCCAGTGAGATGCAGTTTAAAATGAAGTAATCTATGTAGCTTTTGAGTCCTGATAGGCTTTTATTCGCCATTTTCCACAAGCCGAAATGAGCGGTGAAGCGTGGGGGAGAGTAACACTCTGTTCTCCAACCAGTGGGTGGGTATTAACTCAAAGGTTCAGAGGTCACCAGGGATGCTGGTTTTAACCCTTTCCCAAACTCCAGATAGGACTTGAGCTGGCCACTGTGTTGGGCTCCTCCCTTTTGACCCCTGGTGTGAACTTTTCCTCCTTGTTCCTCTGCACTCCATCTCCATCTAGAGGCTCTAGTGTACAACAGCAAGGCTTAGTAAGCCTTTGACTTTCAGTGCAAGGTTAACGTCACACATTACAACCTGAGTAACATTTGTAGCAGGGCAGGATTACTGCCCCAGTGTCCTGCTGCATCTCATGGGCATTGTGTTGGAATGTCAGTACAATGGATGCTGTTGTTTTTTGCCCTCATCAGCTTATTTACTTTCCCTCTCTGTTATTTGTTTCTTTATTTATCATGCTAGTGTCTCATGGTTTTTTTTTTCTTTTCTGTTGCTCCTCTTTTATTGCTTCCTCTCACTCTATCCTCTGATTCTCTCCATTCTCTTGCCCGCGTGCTGGGATGGTTCCAGGACAGCTGGCAGCGTACTACAGTCGTCAATGTCCGGTTTCAATATCCCCATTCAATCGCCACTTGCCGCTTTCTCTCACCCCGCTCATGCCCTCACCCTATTGCTGCTTTTCTCTTTCTTCACCACATTTCACTTTATTAGCCACTTAGTTCTTGGTTATATGTTGTGCGTGTCTTTTTCGCTTATTCATTTGCTTTTTTTGTTCAATCTTAACTCCGTGATGTTTCCCAGCTTCAATTTTGTTGCTTTTCTGAACTACTATGTACAAGAAAGTGGGGAAAAAATACATATCTTCTTACTCGCCATGTGCCATTATAAGCTATTTTTGGTGTGGCTTCAATGGTATTAGTTATTCCTGCTTTTTTCACCCCACTGCTGACTGAGCAAGTTGTCTTAGGGCCATATTTTTCCTAGAAAAATGTTGGGAGGTTTTCGAAGGAAACATGTTGTTGTGGCTTTTGGCGCCGGTTGTGGCATTTGAGAATGAGAAAGTGGACTCAGGAACCACAAAGCAGAAGACATGCTGAGGTGGAACTTGGGAGTTCTTATGTGATATTTAGTGTGTGTGTGTGTGTGTGTAGTTGCAGTGCATCCATGTGTCACATCAAATCAACATGTTGGTCATAAAATTAATTAGAAGAATTTAGTTAAAATGAACATGCTAATTGGCATGCTATGCAGGGTTAATGATAAAACTAATGCCAGATCTCAATGCTTTTGCGTAATTTAAATGTCTGTGAACCTCATGCTAGTCATTTTATAGGTAAGTAATCAAATTCATTATGTTAAGCTTAGTCATTTTATCATGTATTGAATCTTAACTTGGAAAAGAATTGTACTGTAGTGAATTGTGACTGTTGATTTGGTGGAAATATTTTCATTCCTTAATGGTACTTGCATCCAATTGCATTTGTCACTTGTTAACATTTCTCTTTTTATTGTAATGCTCAATAATAATGGTTAAAATCCTTTTGTCTTTAAAATAATTGTCTCACCATTGCTCTTTCTCTCTCCTCGTATAGGACCAGGAAACTCCAGATTAGAAACATTCCACCGCATTTACAATGGGAGGTGAGTGCACATCTCTGTGTGTAGAAAATGTATCTAGAAAAGGAATTTGCTCTGTGCTGAATAGATAGACCAGTCACAGACCACTTTCTCCTTGTGGAAATGGAAGCGATCTTGTAGATGCTGTAGAACTCCAGGTGTTCCCAGAAAAACAGGGATTAAAAAAAATATTAATTGGTCAATAGAGACAACATGGAGACACCTCTTTTGGAAAAACTAGTGTGTTATCAGAAACTGAAAAATCTCATGGCATGCTTTTAGAGATTTAAAAGGCTTGAGCAGGTAATGTAACTTCAGAACTTGAGCAGGTTGCATAGCAGACCAAAGAGAATTGTACTGATTAAAAGTATTTATTAATATTTATCCATACATGCAGTATTGTGCAAAACTCTTAAGCGTATGCAAAGAAATTCTGCAAAGAGCATAGATGCCTTTTTAAAATAATTAAATGAAATGTTTGTAAATTAAAAAAAAAATGCTATAAAGAGCCGTAAAACGGTAATAATTGAAACAAAGTCAGTATTTGGTGTGATGACCCCTTTTGTTTGTTTGTTTATTTATTTACTTACTTATTTATTTCCTTATTACTATTTATTTATTTATTTTTAAACTAAGAGTCGTCTCGGGTAACAATTTGTGCAGTTTTATAGCTAGAAACTAGCTGATAAGTTTTACTGATCATCTTGCAGAACCAGCCACAGTTCTTCTAGAGACCTGGACAGATGCATGTTCTTCTGTACGTTTATTTTTGTGCTGGAAATCTAATGTTTCATTTTATTTAATGACCCGATAATGTAGAAGTCATAAAATCTCTACCAAAGTTTGTAGTTAAAAAAAACAAAACAAAAAGAAAACGGTGCCTAAGAGACATGCACAATATTGTTGTGTGTTACGTTGTTGGAGGTGTTCTCATTTAGTCTGAGTTCGTTAAAATCATTGATCAGGGTGATTGTTCTGTTTAATTCTGGATTTTTTTAAACTGATTTGGAATTTTTATTGATTACTTATAACCTTTTTTTTTATTGCAATGCCTTGTGTTTATCAAGATGATGTAAGATATAAGAATCAACATTGCTTGCTTATATTCTTTAGAGGGTGTGGGGTAGGGGACTCGAGAGACCCTTAATATGGCACGGTGTTGCTGTCATGCACCATTGTGCCACCTGTGCATGTGAAATGTAAGTCGTGGGGCGTGGCACGGCGCACGCTGCAGCACCAGGTGGGCCGGGTCTTCCTCTATTGTCCAACCCTCATTGGCCCACGTGTTCCTCACGCTGTCTCCACTTCCTCAATCAGCCACACGGGGGCGATGGGTCAGATTACTGATCTGTTTTCAGGAACGCTTACACATCCTACACATCATTATGCAAACAGATAGTTTGGAATTTGAACAGCTTCAGAACTATTTGTTTGAATTTGAACGAGGTTCATGGTTTACATTTACATTTACATTTATTCATTTAGCAGACCCTTTTATCCAAAGCGACTTACAAGTGCACACTCATACACCAATGGTAGCAGTGCTTCCATGCAAGGTGCTAGCTTGCCATTGGGGGCAATTTAGGGTTCAGTGTCTTGCCCAAGGACACTTCGGCATGGGATCACCCGGGCCGGGATTCGAACCACCAACCCTACGATTAGCGGGTTAGTGGACAACCCGCTCTACCGACTGAGCCACAGCCGCCCCAGTTTACATTTTAAAAATCTGGTGATGTCCTGTTGTCACGTGTGTCCAGGTGTTCCACCTTGAGCTGTGCTGTAGTTGAGAGTAGCACCAGTTGTGTCGATCTGTTCTGATCTCTTAATTTTGGTTTGTTTACATGTCCGGTTTCAGGCTCCGCCCATCCCCAAGTTTTAATTTCTTTCCTAACACGGTCTTTTCATTTTCCTTCTCAGGTGCTTGATGGTCTACTTGCACAGTATGGAACCGTTGAGAACTGTGAACAAGGTGAGCAAACAATGTTGCCTGTCAATATTCACATGCCATATTTTAAATCCAGGTTTATAAAACATCTAATGGATTTCTTTTAATCTCTCCCTCTTTCTGGCTGTAGTTAACACAGAAAGTGAGACAGCTGTGGTGAATGTCACTTATGGGACTCGGGAGCATGCCAGACAGTGAGTGCACTTTTTTTGTGTCTTGTTTACTTTTCCTTAGAACGTGATCATTTTTGATCTTGTATTGGCTCAGTGATTTTGTGGTTTTTTTTTTTTTCCTTTTTTTTCCCCAAACATAAACTTTAAGATAATGAAAGTTTGAAAAGGGAATATTTTAAGAACCGTAATACATTAAAAACTTAAAAACAAATGCTGCTCTTCATGTCCTTTTACTGTAATCAGCTTTCATTCCGCATGATCAGGTTGTCAAGTTTTTTCTGATAGATAAGGTCAATGAAAGCTGGAATAACCCCCATATTGCACCTGTGCTGGGGTTTTAGAAATGAAGCTCACTCGACTGCGCTTTGCAGCGGAGCAGAGGTTTCTCAGCTGCACAGTAGTACAGCTATGACACCTAGTGGTGCACTAGCTGTGCTTCAGGGCCATCTCTGAGCCGGCAACTTAAAAAAAAAAAATTCTTCTTATTTGGATGTTTCAGAGCGATCCAAAAGCTGAATGGCTACCAGTTTGAGAACAACACTCTGCGAGTGTCCTACATACCTGACGAGAATTTGGAAGGTGACGCCCAGCGCAGCCCTGACAACGGTCGCCGCTCTGGATACGGTTCCCGTGTCAACTCCAGGCAGGGTGCCCCTGGCACAGGGATGCCTTCCAAGCATCAGCACACTGATATACCTCTCCGTTTGCTTGTACCAACCCAGTATGTGGGCGCTATCATTGGCAAAGAGGGTGCCACCATCCGTAACATCACCAAGCAGACACAGAGCAAGTGAGTGCCTGCTGCATGCTGATGACTGTGATGATCATAATCCTGTCTTACATGATCCATACACTCTCAGAACCACAGTGCAGCATAATGAAAAATTCATACGTATACAGTATTTAATAAGATGCAGATATTGCTAAAAGTATAAGACAAGAGTGATCTCCAGTGTCAGGCAAATGATAAGTGTAGCACAATGCAGTAAGACTGTGTAGCGCTTAGAACACAATTCTGTAACTGCAGCTTTATTTGACCCTTTTAAACCCTTTTCAGGATTGATGTCCACCGTAAAGAGAATGCCGGGGCTGCAGAAAAGCCTATCAGCATCCACTCGACTCCCGAGGGTTGCTCGGCGGCCTGCCGTATGATCCTCGACATCATGCACCAGGAAGCCAAAGACACCAAAACGTAAGTGAGCTCCAAATTCTCATTAAATCTGAACAGGGGTGAAATTCCATCAAAGCTTTCCAGATTAACACCACACTTGCTTAAAGCCATATGACCTGTGCAGGCATTTCACTTGATTAAGGGAAAAGTTTTCTTTCTCATTTTCTGGTCCTCTAAAATAAATTGGGCAATACAAGGGGCTCTAGGGATGGGTGATCTATGCAGTTTCAACAATCGTTAACTAAATGAAAGCTTAGTTAAATTTGTATTGTTGTTGCACTGGTCTTAGATGAGTGTTGAAGATTTTTTTACCCCTCTTTCGCCAGTGCTGATGAGGTGCCTCTGAAGATCCTTGCCCACAACAACTTTGTAGGTCGTCTGATTGGCAAAGAGGGGCGTAATTTGAAGAAAGTGGAACAAGACACTGACACTAAGATCACCATCTCGCCGTAAGACAACGAGTGAACATGCGTCCTCTCGTTACCGATCACGTAACTGGCCTTAATTGTTTCAGAGAGTTAGAGTGGTGTTCTTTCTATGTAGGCTGCAGGATCTGACCCTGTATAACCCTGAGAGGACCATTACAGTGAAAGGTGCCATTGAGGCCTGCTGTCTGGCCGAGCAGGAAATCATGAAGAAAGTGCGAGAGGCCTATGATAACGACATTGCTGCCATGAATGTAAGTATGTGATTAAATCAGACTTTACGATGTAGAGATGTATTAGGTTGACTCCTCTGCTCATGCTTAATTTCTGTCCACCCCCAGCAACAGACACACCTCATCCCTGGACTGAACCTTGGAGCGCTTGGCCTTTTCCCTCCATCATCCTCCATGCCTCCTCCTCCCCCTGGAAACCCAGGGGTTTGTCCCCCATACGGCTCCTTTGGGGTAAGACATAAATATGAACGTACAAGTTTAGCAGCTATATTCATAAAACTTATGCGAGAAGAAGGAATGATCTGCCATTGGCTTTAATTTCCTGCCTCAAAGGTACTGATTTCATTCATACAAATTCCTGGTTCTGATTGTTCAAAAAGTATTGATTTTATTTTTCAGATAGTAGCCGTCTGCAAAGCAAACCAAAGATTTATATCCATGCGCTCATTCTTTTATATGGATGCTACAGATAATCTAAGCTTAATAATAAATAAATTAATGTGTGCTGCTTTCCATCAAATAAAGATGTATGATTGTTGATATGGTGAAGCTTTCTGTGGAAAGATGTTTCACATTATTGAAAGGAGTCTCCAGCCTGAGCACTTTTGTAAAGGCCAGTAAGTTTTCCGACACGGAAGAGCCTTCAGGACAGAGGACTTTGCACTTTGCAGTTTCTCTTTATCATGACAAGCTGCATTTTTGTCTTGTTACCTTCAAGAGAAAGAAAAAGAGGCTGGTGAGGGAATGACTCTTATGTAGCTGCTATAACGTAAGTGATAACAGGAACTAGCTTTCGTATTATGGTCGTTCCTCAATATTAGAATAAAAAGTATAACGTTATTCTTTAAATTTGAATTTTTTTTTTTATTTCACACCATGCTGCATCACACCACCCCTCCTGCTGATTATCTTGTCATGTCCGCGAACCCCATTGTGTTTTATTGCTTATGTATTGCTTTACCTGATCCTACAATGTGTGTCCATAGGCTCCTGAGCAGGAGACGGTCCATGTGTACATCCCCGCGCAAGCAGTAGGAGCCATCATCGGCAAGAAGGGCCAGCACATTAAGCAGCTGAGCCGCTTTGCTGGCGCCTCCATTAAGGTGCGGACCTGCTAACATGTCAAAACACACACACAAAGCCATTATGCAAATAACACACAATTCTTAATTAACGGTGTTTTAGGGAATGTTGATTCTAACTCGCTGATTTTATTTTTTTCCCCCCAGATTGCTCCTGCAGAGACCCCTGATTCAAAGATGCGCATGGTCATTGTTACTGGTCCACCTGAGGCCCAATTTAAGGTACTAATACATATAACCGCTCAAAAACCTCAGCATCTGTGATTGGCCAAACATTCTGTCACTCTATATCAGGGGTCGGCAACCCGCGGCTCCGGAGCCGCATGCGGCTCTTTCATCCTTCTGATGCGGCTCTGTCACGTCTCGTGACGGCGGAGAATGAGGCAGGACGCAATTGCAGTGCGAACCGTGCTTTATTTACAAACAGTGTCAAACAGTGTAATCGCAAACGTAAATCCAACAGAGGTAATCCAGAGATAGGCGAGGGTCAGGCGATCAGCAAACAACATACACAGGGCTAGGCAAAAGTCCACGTGTTTAGAACTGTCAGTCAAGTCCGCTTCGGAGCCGAGCAAATGCAGCGCGCATGCATGGCGCATGCGCACTGCTTCCGGAGGATCCATGACAGCCTCCCTGTGGCTTTTTAAAATGTATTTTATATTAGTTTGTTCGTTTTTAAAATGTAATTCTAAATTTGAAGATTATGGTGATCTTGTAACATCTAAATAAAACGTGTTAAAAAATGTTATGTTGCTGTTACTATGCGTCACAACCGCCAATGTGCGACACCTTTGCTCAAAAATACCCGGATGGAGATGAGAGGAAAAAAGCCGTCTCGGAACTGATGCGGAAGGTTGATCTGAGTAAAAATCACTTCAACAAGTGGATGAAGTCTGCAAATTCAA